>CANNZV010005307.1:0-28674 GCA_947561585.1 Caprella mutica
CTCGGAAGTGCGGGCACAAAATATACGTGTGAACAATTTACTGGAAAACAGTGCCACACACTGCGTTCGAGAAGCGATTTGGGCACACACCAGTGCCACACTTGAGTGCCCGTGTAAACGCCGCTTTATACTTACTAGCAACATTCTGCTTGCTAAAAATACTCGTGAATGCACCGGGCTACCTATTGAAGCTATTTTCGAACAAATAGATTAATTTTATAGAAAGAGAAGAAGCAACTTTAGAGTTAATATTGAATGACATATAACAAATCTTTATGTAAATATTTTTTTTTATCAAATTTTGACATTTGAAATTTATTTTAGTTAATTCCATTACTCAGAAAGTGTAGCGAATAAACCAGACTACCACTTATATTTTCTTTAAAAAAATCGGTTCAATAGTGAAGGAGTAGTAACTACTTTCTCCCAAAATCACCAACAACAACAACCAGAGGGTATTCTTAGATATTGCTCCTGGCGGGTCGCAGCAGTAAATAACATCTATTTACACCAAACATTTATGTTTCAATACGATAGTTCATTTGCATGTCTTCATAAAATAATACAAACAATCGAATATTTGGCAACTCAGGATTGGTGGCAAACTTACAACAGTAAATTATCAAATCCGAGATGTCACATATTGAATCCTGAGAACAGCATTCAATCCTCAGAGCAGCACCCAATCCTGAGAATTGCACACAATCCTTACACTTGTTCATAATCCTTAATCTCTTCCCAATCCCGAAAAATCACTAAGTTATCTAATCCAAGAAGAAGAATGAACAAGTCCATACAAAATTAAATATTTAGAGTAGCTATTAATAATGAAATTTTCAAAATTCTACTCTGGAAATTGTAGCAAATACATCAGGCTACCAATTAAAGATTGTTTCAAGCAAATCGAATCATTATTGAAGGAAAAGTAATTTAAGTGGTACCATCAGAAAAGATTCCAAGTCCATACAAAATAAAATAAAAAATTTCAAAATTCTGTTCTCTAGAAATTGTAGTAAATATACCAGACTACCAATTGAAGCTTTTTCAACTAAATCGATTCATTATTGAAGAAGAAGAAGCAATTTTAGTGACAAAATCGGTCGAAATTATAAGTCCATACGATTATATTTGATCAAATTTTGACATTTAAAATTATTATTTGAAATTCTATTCCCTAAAAATCGTAGCAAATAAGTTAGGCTATCATTTGAAGTTTGTTTCAATCAAATCGGTTGACTATTGAAGGAGAAGTAACGATTCTCTTAAAATCCCTAACAGCAACCCCAATAATCAGGGGGTGTTCTTAGGCTGCGCTCCTAGCGGGTCGCAGCAAAAATACAGAGCTTTAGACTGAGCATGAAATAATTTTTGGGATGCAAATAAATTTATAAATTAAATACATCGAATAAGTTTTCACTTCTCTGCTAATTTACTTACTTGATCACACTAACCAACTCTACACAGCAACAAAGAGTTAAAGGACGAAGAGCAAAGATCATTCTGTATGTATTGGATAATAAAGAACAGACAAATAACATAGAGTTAAGTAACTTAAGTTTGATTGTCCATACAATTCGTTTTTTTCTTTGTATGAAATTATTGTTATTGGTCGATGTTAAACTATTGGAAAACATTCTTGGTAACGGGGGTTGGAAAAGGACTCTAATAATACACCAATCCAATACATTATAATTTTAAATATATATTTATATATATATTTATTTATTTCATCGTATAATTTTTGTGCTAATTTATTTTATCCTATAATTCTTATTGGGGTTAAAAAGTTTTCACTCCAATCACCGGAAATTTTCGATCATATTAGGAATAGAATATGAGAATTAAAATGTTAAATTATATAGTATTTCTTTTATGATCGAAAATATTTATCATCTTCGCAAAATTGCGGAAGGTAATGTTTTTCATTTGGTAACATGTAATTGGATCTTACCCTAACGTTAAAACATTTTCGGAAATATCAGAAACAAAAGATTTTTCTCAATGTAGGCAGTAGTACAAGCTCCGAGTTCTCAAACTGAACCACATTTTCAGTCATGTAAAAAAAAATACATTTATTATTATCTAACTTCTATATCGAATAAAATGTATGTTAAACCTTAAAATCTAATCATGTATGAGATTTGTGGTATAAATTGTTGTCTGCAACCCATTTCAAATAAAGAAAATCGTTCTAAATTTGAAAAAAAAATCTGGTAACGAAACGTCCTAGTAGATAAACGTCCGTTAACGAAACGTCCGCTAACGAAACGCTCGGGTACGAAACGTCCGGTCACCGTTCCGTCCTATGGTTCTGTATGACCTGCGCCGTGCTGATTTCAAACTTAACACTTTTTTCTTGTTAGAAAACATATTTGTTTTTTCTCTCAGGCTTCTAAATACTAATAGTAACCATATTCTTGATGATGGATTTACAAAATATAGATGCATCATGCACCATATATCGACTGAAATTAAGAAGTCGAAGTGTCTATCATCTTGAGAAGGGTTCTTCAGTCCTCTCCTTCATTATAACATGTCTCACATGTCATCAAAAATTTACGAAGCACTAGCTTAGCTGATAGTACCTACAATAGATTTTATTTTAAAATGCGCTACTATATAGTTAAGATACGATATAGTACAATAAAATCACCGCTCTCGGAAAAGTCGGTTTCTAAAATACATTGGGTTGAACAATGAACACCTGTACGTTTCAAAGTGGGTTAAACCTTTAAATGATAAAACAGTTCATTTTCAATATTTGATTAAGAAAAAAAAAAATGATGAAGAAATATTGTAAATAATGAACAAGTTCATTTATGATGTTTTAATTGACACTGAGCCGCGTAGCAACGGCTATAGGTTGCCACTTTGCAGTACGATCCAATTTTGAAACAGGAATTTCCGCTGGTGATGCACCTTTTAATGTAGTGTAGGGGAGAACCGGGAGCATTCGGACATAGGGATGGTTTGGACAACTCGTTTAAACATGTTCATAATTATTGGAACTATCACTTATTGCAACTGAATGTGTGCGACGTGTTACCCGTCAGCTATTTGAAAAATCCCGTGTGGAGATATAGTATACTGTTTTCTTCAATATTGTTGTAATTTTTCGTGATACAATTGGATCGTGTGTGGACTATATGAATACGAAACAGATTCTAAATCTAAAATATATGAATTATATTAATATTTTTTGTTATGTTTGGTGTGTTAAAAAAATACTAGGAGTGAAATAAAAAAATATGGTGATGTGTTCAATTTTGAAGTGTCATTTGGGATGAATCGGATTCTTCTGCTTGAGGTTGATTCGGACAGTGTCCGAACCTTCCCTCTGTGTCCAATTTAGTAAAACATTGCGATTTAATGAAGTAATTCTTATTAAAAAGGACATTCAGAACTTGAAGTTAATTATTTTAATTGAAATAGCATTCGTTTATAGAATTAGATTCAACTTTTGATATTAGTGTCTTAAGTTTACAAATTGACGATCATAATCATGCCTTTTCATTATAAAAGGAAAACTGATAGAGGCCGTAATAAAGAAGGTATTCGAAAAGCATTTGATTAATTCCAAAAAGGATCATCTGTCAGAAAAGCTGCTGGAATTGGAGGTGTAGCAAGATCTACACTTATGAACTATAACATTCTATAAAATATTTATGATGTAATTTACTAACTTTTGGCTTAATTCCAAGAAAAAGGAAACAGTTTTACCCAAAGTAAAAGGAAATAGTTATACTATTTGTTTTTAATATTTAGCTATTAAATAAAAAGATAATTTCACAGTGATTATTCATTACCTATCTATATTTTGTTGGAGGAAATGTTCAATCATTACAATTTTGATAAAATATCAAATACGATGAATTATTACTGTGAATAACAAGTCATTATGGTTTATTTCAATTAAATTAGTAGATCCGAATTCAATCCTATCGTTTCCTTTGTTTTTTTTCCATTTTTATGGTGTCCGAATCATCCTCACAGCTTGTCCGATGTCTCCCTCTAAGAAGAAGCATTCGGACACTTGAATCCCTCTTACCTTTTGTCTTATAACTTTCGAATGGAGGTATAAATTGTAATACAGTATTAATACAAATTGAAGTAAGATGTTTTTATCTAGATACAGAAATTTTTGAAATAGTAAAATTCGAATTAGTTTACGAATTATTCAGTTTTTAACAAAAACTGTCCGAATGCTCCCGGTTCTCCCCTAATAGCTTTGCTGATAGTGTGGGGCGCAATGTATATATGTTCCGCGCAGTTTGCCGATTTTGCACAATCTCGAGAGAGCATAGCACGTTTTCAGGATCTTGAAAAGTGAAACATTCTTGAGATTGTCGAAAATTTTCAAGATCCTAAAAACGCGCAGCGGGTGGCGGCGTGTTCTCGCATGCAATTTTATGGAAAAAATTCTCAATTTTATATTTAATTTAAAAGACGATATTTTTAAATTAAAAACAAAAGGGAAAACAATTAATGAGGTTAATTCCAAACGTTTGGTAGAATGTTTGATATCTCAGTAAAATTAAAATACAAGTTTCGTTCAAGTTTACTTTAAGTGGCATTAAACCTTTAACAAACTTTTTCTCTAATGTTGATAAATCGATAAAGGGACATTAATAATGGAATAAGATATAGTTATTATATTTTTTAAATCCTGTTTAAAAAAATAATTTAATTATATCACAAATCCAGCGCCATCTACGGTGTGCAGACGTTTCGCCGACAGACGTTTCGTCGACAGACATTTCGTCGACAAGACGTTTCGTCGACAGACATTTCGTCGACAAGACGTTTCGTCGACAAATTTTCATAAATGGGATATTACCACACTCTAATGTTTCAAAACATGTACTTTAACTGAAGAATGTATCAAACGATCAAATTACAAAATAGAATAATTGTAAGGACACTAAACCAAAACTATTCAATAATATTAGAGGTTATTTAAACTCTCTGAAAAAACCTTCAACGCAGAGTTTAAATAACCTCAAATATTATGGATTTCCCGTTGAGTTTGAATCTTTTCAATCATATTCAATAATAACAAATTATTTTAAAGCAATTTAATATTTTTGGGTCAAGTTACGTATGTGATTATAAAAAATGTAAACAATTTCCTCTCAATAATTTACATTTCATCTATACTATAACAAGAGCCGCGTCCGTCCGTGTGTCACAATTTTATTAGGAAACGCATATTAAAAGGAAAAAAAATAATTTGTGGCATTATCATGACTACGGACTACAATAATATTGACTCTAACTATTTGAAAATGGAAATTCATATTTTGGCTTTCGATTTTTTTTTCTGTTTAATCAGAATATTGGTACCATTATACATACTTGAATTAGAATATAATTTAGATTCAATAACAGGTACTGTACTGGTGATAATAAGATTTATATCGTCGGATTTGTAATTGATAAGTCATTTTCAGTTGGTAAATGTCCACTGCTCGACTACTGCTGGTTTTCTGCATTATAGTGGTAATCCTAGATTAAAAGTCTAGATTTAATATAAATGTTTATTGATACTTAGGTTATTGTTTTACCAGAAAGTGATTCTTTGAAACCAGTATTTGGCTTTAAAATACAAAAAGTTCAGAGTTATCGAACGATATCCCATCTTCGAATTTGTGATCCTCCAAGAAAAATAGGAGCTTATTGTAGAACTAATAAATAATTATATTAATATTCTTAAAGTACTCGAAACGAAACATTTACCCAAGCGAACACGGCAAGATACTAATAGGCAGTTGTGATACCAGGCTACTTATATAGACAAAGAATTAAATTTAAGAATGCTCTTTGTGTGTGGACACAGTCATATAGATTTCAATTATTTCATTATTAGATGCGATATATACGATATATATTTTTTAGTTTTGTCTTTCATATACAATTTTTAAAATAACTTTAAAATAATTTGTCATTATTGAATAGTTTTGGTTTAGTATTAAAGTAGACAAACGATTGAAATAATTTAATAGTTTTCCTCCTTACAGGTATTTTATTTCGTAATTTGATCGTATGATACATTATTCTGTTAAAGTACACGTTTTGTAACATTAGAGTGTGTTAATATCCATTTTACGAAAATTTGTCGACGAAACGTCTTGTCGGCGAAAAGTCCTGTCGACGAAACGTCTTGTCGACGAAACGTCTGTTGACGAAATGTCTGTCGGCGAAACGTCTGTCAACCCCATCTACTGATGTAATCTTGAACTAAAAACAAATTCACGCTCATACGTACGAACGCCATACGATACGTAAGTACCCAAGTTGTTGCATTGAAAGTGGCTAAAATGAGCACTGTTAGCTATTAGTAGACTATTAGCAATAGTAGACACTGTTATTAGTAGAATAGATTACATCCCATTTTTACAGCTGATCAGGAATGTATGCAATAACATTTCACAGCGCCCTCCCTGCAGGTGCGGTGAAAGCTGGGGTTAAAACCAAATTATTAATTAATATTTTTTTACGGGTGTTGGTTATATACCGTATGACACAAAAAAAGTGACCGAAAATAAAATCCCTTTAACTCAAAAAAAAAACTTATCAACGTAGGAAATTGAAACAGAAACCATATTAAAAGGCAAATCCTGAAGTTTCATTAAGTTTTTATCAAATGTTCAAAATGTCCACCTTGTCGTTCAATACAAAGATTTATCCGCTTCTTAAAATTATTGATCACTTTCGCTAAAGTCTCTCGATTGATTGATGCGATTACTTCCTGAATGAGTTGATTTAATGCAGGAATGGTCCTTGGATTGGATTTGAAGACCTTTTGTTTAACAAATCTCCAAAGAAAATAGTCCAAAGGCGAAAGGTCAGGTGATCTGGCTGGCCATGTAAACTCAGTACGGTGTGAGACAAAGTTGTCTCCGAAGCGAGTTTTCAACCACTCCAATGCAGGCAAAGAAGTATGGGAGGTCGCGCCATTTTGCTGAAACCAAACATCGGGGTTAATGTCGACATTCATAACATTACTTAACATTTTATGTAGGCTTCACTTGTTGCAGTGCGGGCATTTCCTGAGTTTGCATCGTCAAAAAAGTATGGGCCATAGATTATCATGGCACTCACGCAACATCAAAAGGGAACCTTCCGGGAGTGTAGCGGTTTCTGAATTACTGGTACTTTCAGAACTCCAGTAGCGACAAGTTTACTGCCCCTTTAAAGGTCCGCTCCACGCAATTTTATTTATTGCTTCAATTAACGAGGCTAAGGGTGCGCACAGAGAGAAAGTCGGTTGCCATCGCCTGGTCGTACCGGACACCAGCACAGGAAGGTGTTCACAGAATACGCAGGAAAGCAGCTAGTTGCGAATCAAAGGTGAACTGTGACGTTGCGAGTGCCATGTGGTATGTAAAATGTCTAGCTCGAAGTCAGACGACGATTTGTTGGTGCTTGACAACTTGCATATAAAAATAAGGAGGACACCTATCAAAGTGCACCCAATTAATAGCAAGAGGAAAGACCTCCATAGGAATATTTATATTTATTTTATTGGGCATATCTTCATATATCATTCCGTTCATTTAAGAAAACTGCATAATATTATACTATATTGAGTAAAGATTTATTCATTTTTCAATTCAGTATAATTTTCCAACAATTAATTATGCTCGTACGTTTTCTATGGAATAATAGAAATGTCATCACGTGTTGCATCAGATTGTTTTCTTTTTTAGTTAGCCAGATTGCCGCTAGAGGGAAAACTGTTAAAAGAAAATGCTATTTTATTTGAGGTAAAACTAAACTATTTTCGAACAGGATGGCGCGTGGTCGGCTTACCGGAATGAACAAATCGATCAGGAAAACAGGTTAAAGCGAGTTGCTGACACTGACCTGTTCGAGCCTGTTTTCTCTGTGAACAAAACACTTGTTAATGTATTTCAATTCCGGAAGCAGGTACGTGCCGGTAAGGCCGCGCAGGCAAACCTGCTTTCTCTCTTTGCGCACCATAAAGTTTATTATCATTTTCTGCAAACTGCATCAAATTCGATAGCATATTTTCAATTTTGTATGCTTTAAACGATTTTTTATAATCAAAACTCTACGATACATATTCTACTTCCGATTTACTAATTTTTAGTCTGAAGAAAAAGAATGTACACCATTTTTTTTTATTGTCAACTAGGTTTTAGATATAATAAATACATTTAATATTCGTATAGAGGTATCTAATTGGATAAATTTATTATAGAAACGATTATATACTTTAGGAAAAAATAATATCTTAAACGAAGGCCAAAAACCCATTTATGGTTTATAAATATAAAATTTGAAATCAAAACAAAAAGTGTACAACACAGTTTATAGAAATACAATTCTCTGTGGTGTACAATCTTCTTCTTCAGCGTCAGGTTAGTGATTCGTACAATTGACTATAAAAAATATATACTTAACCGAATAGTATGCAGTTTGCAAAAAAATGATCGTAGTCCTGTTCAACCAAATTGCCTGAAATTTGGTGAAGCGACTGGTCAATGTCCGGTGACCTGATGGTAGAATTTTGGGAGTGACTCGGTCAAAGGTCAAGGTCATTTATATCTCAAAAATTATTGAACCATATTGCATGAAACTTGGTGGGACGATTGGTCAATATGCAGGAACCATTTTGTTAGATTTTGGGAGCAATCCGGTCAAAGGTCAAGGTCATTTATAATTGAATAACTCAAAAAGTATTGTTCCATATTGCATGAAACTTGGTGGAACGATTGGTTATTATATAGTTAGCAGTTTATTGAATTTTAAGAGAGGTACGGGTCAAAGCGGTGACGAAGGTATGCGCTCTACTGTGTGCACATAATCTAGTTCATATCTATATCTTTGTTTTATTGTACCTACCTTATTATTTCATACATATATAATTCAAAACAATGCTATTTTATAACGAACATAAGGATATCCTCAAAATGTAAATAAGACAATATATTATTGAACAATTCCAAGTTACATGAAAATGTTCTATGTTCAAAGTTTTTCTCCTAATTTTACTATCTACGAATTATAATCTATGCCAGCGTTTGAATTAGGGTAACATGGCTGATCGCGGTTTCCTGTCACAGAGGGGCTAATCTAGTTTAATAACCTCTTTAAAGTCTGCTTCAGACCCTAAAACAGTGTAGCTGACGTCAAAAGGAAATTAAGTAAAAGGGACTCGAAGAAACAGTCACAAAGGAAAGTGGCTCCTTAAACAAAGTCAAATACTTCCTGACGGTGACGATGTTCATGGAAGCAAAAAAGCAAATACGTGAATGTAGTTACCAGGAATGTGACAAAAAGGACACTCACGGATGAGAAAAGGATGTCATCAGTAGGGCTGTGACAATATGCTTTTAAAATCGTAGATCTTCAGAATATCATTGGCGAAACGAAATGGCGTCGAATACAATATACCGCTGGTTAAGAACGATTGTAAAGTCTTTAATTCAATACATCTATAATATTTTCAGGATCTATGATTTTAAACGCACATTGTCACAACCCTAGTCATCAGTATTCTCTTCCATTCACCACAGACAGCTCATGGAGGCTTGCTAAAGGAAAATCCTTTTTCTAAAAAATAGTATTGGTAGTTTAAAAGCTTCCACTTAAGTCTTCTTTTCAATCAAACTGTTTCACTAATGGGCAAGTGGAATTTTCTGATCAATGCCTAAAATAAACAACAACACCAACCCTAACAAGCAAAGGGTGTTCTTAGGCTGTTTTTTTCTGCTAACAGGTTAGGCTGTTCTGCTAATAATCTACAGAGATTAGCTACCTAAAAAATAAACACCTTGGGTAGAAAAATCAGGTAAATGAAATGAATGGAATTGACATAAATATATACTTTTATATAAATTCTTTGGCAATTATAAAATGATATCTAGTAGTTAAACTTAATTCAACAATGTAATGAATGAAATGTTGATGTAGGGTTAAACGTCTGCTTCAGAATCAAAGGCTCCATGAACAGTCATCTACCATCATCGGTGACAATGCTCATGGATGCAGAAAAGCCACTCCGTGAATGCAGTCACTTACCAAGGAACGTGACAGAAAGGGGCACAAGCACCGGCGGCTGCACTCACGGATGGAAGAGGAAAATAAAGAGGAGATAGTAAATAAAGCCTAAGAGTCTACCTAACACAAAAATCTAACACCTCGTAGTTGAAGAGCATAACCCTAGCATTATGCTCTTCAACTGCAAGTAGTGTTAAAAAATGGTAAACAAGATAAAAATGAAAATAGATAATCCAAATTATAACCTTTCGGGCCCAAGAATCTCAACCCGCCCCACCCCCTTCCCCTCCATTCACAACAAACAGTTTCAGGATAGAGCCACTGGTGGCCATCCAAGATAGAGAGAGGATTTTGACATAAAAGTATTTCAATAATCTGTAATATACACACATGTAAGTTTTAACAATAGGAGAATGTACAAATAATTTACTGTGCATAATATCTTAAGAGACTATAAAATGTAAAAGATATCAATACGAATCTATTCCACAAACAACAGAACTAAATAATATCTACTTCTAGAATCTAAAGTGATAGCATAGTATTAGCAATTGAGAAACAAATTTGCCATTAAAACTCACAACGGTAACATTGCGATCTAATTTGTTTAGAGGACAATAATAATGTAGAAAATATTCACTTATGTACATTGCAATATTTTAAAACGTAGCTGCCTTAAAAGGAATGTGAGAAAAAAAAGAGAAGCATTATGGTCAGTTAACTAAATCATAAAATAATTGATTGAATAAAAGTTTACCTAAAACAATTTAAAATCCAATTAGCTACATACAACAAATTTTAATTTCAAAAATTAAATTTCCCCAGAATAAGATGAAAATATTTAAAGAAGAGAAAATTCCTTCACGGTTACGAGAGAGTATTTTCCTAATGAGAGATTGAGCTCCATGAAACAGTGGACCCGATCCCATAAAAACTTGGGTGATGCCCAGAATTGTACCTACAAGATGGCCATGCTGAGCACAGAAATCCATCCCACTACCACAGCACAAGAATGAGCTTCACAATTTCAGGCACCCACTCATCACAGACACAAAATCAGGTAAGGTAATATCTCCAGTTCTCTTACAACCCAACTGAAGTTTGCCAAGCATATGATCGGAGAGTGTGGTGTTGAGAAGGGTGATTGAGGAGATGAGGGTTGAAGAGAGACGTGATCCGTGGATGAGGATAGTGGATGAATACTTGGGAGAGGTGGGTGTGGATTTGGGGCAGCTGGAGGATATAAGCAATGGCCGAGTGAGGGATTGGTGAATGAGTGGGAATATGGGAGATGGAGATTGAGGAGAAGTCAACCTTGGGGTATTATAGGGAGAAGGAGGAGAATTTTATGATAATAGTTGGGGATCGAGGTTGCTGTTTGGAGTAAGGAGTAACACGTTGAGACTGAGTTGGAGGATGAGACACTGGGGGGATGTGGTGGGGTGTGGTATGTGCGGACCTGTTGAAGAGACTCTTGATCACTTTATACTTGAGTGTCCTAGTCTGGAGGCGGTGAGGGAGCGACATGGGATGCGGACGATGAAGGAGGTGATGTGCTTTGGGGAGCGTGACACTGGGAGGGTGTGTGCTTTTCTGGAGGAGGCATGGGGTGTTTGGGTGGGAGAGGGATGAGGTGTGTGGAACAGCTGGCGGGGTGACGGCCCTGCGTAAGGTTATTGGGGGAAGGTGCGGGTGAAACCGGTGGTGCTGAAAAGCCTATACCGATGAAGTTCCAGTTCCAGTCTACCAACCCCAACCGGTAGACATACATGAACCCAATCAGCAGAAATCTCTACATTGGTGACATCGGCAATGTAGATTAAGTGACTCATCAAAGCTGAACTTCGTGCTCGTGAGCTGGAGAAGACCGCAGAACATATTCAACATAAGTTGCTCATAAGGGTACATATTCAATCTACTATCACTGATGTCTGTGCTCGGGTCTGAACAAGTGTTCAAATGGAACCAACCAGTGTAGTGTGTATTTTACCCAATTATTTCGATTATTTGATATGCTACAAGACAAGAACCATAGACAAAATCCTCACCCTCAACAATGAAAATAATCAGTATTCAGTGGCCTGACACAGAACCAATGGGTCAACTGCCTCCCTGCCCAAATTCTCAATAGCTACTCTGCAAATATTTTTAGTTAGTTCCAGTTCACCAGACAGACCAACAAATACCGACTCATCTGTTCCTTTAGCATCTTGTAACAAGTTTATCATACCAGTTGTACTGAATCAAAATAGAATAAAAAGTGATAAAAAAAAACGTTCCAAATAAAATAACTAGCTATAGAGTATGGCAGTTACCAACGGTAAAACACACATCATTAGGGAATAATTATAAAGTACAGACACCGGCTACTTGAAGGTGCTTTAAAATTCACAACCTCCTCCCATCACTACTACATTGACATTAACCACACCAAGTGTCAGAAGTTAGTGATGCAATGAAGAGCCTTCAAATTAGGTCATCATTCATATCTTCAGACTAATGGCTCAGCACCCTAAGATAAACTTTCTCAGAGTCTAAGGGCGGTCCTGGGCACCCTCATCATGACTGTCTCCACCGACTCTAGGAAGGAGGAGGTGTTGTGGACATGAGTGCCCCCTAAGATGACACGAGTGTTACCATCCTCATTGCTAGAGCTGCTGAGAGTGCAGTTCAGTTTGTGAATAGCAGCAGACTCTTCGTAAGTTATTCCCCCAATCACGAACAGAATGACTGTGTTTAACCTGACGGCACAAGTGAGCAGAGGTAGATTAATATTATTAGACGCTGATATATCACCCACTAGATATCACAAATGGTACTAAATGGAATACAACTAGCAGCACTAGTATTAGCTAATGTCAAAGGGATTTAAAAGTTAGAATAAAGAAAAAAAGAAAATAACATTTTAAATGGACTAAGAATACAATCGTTGAAAGTATGAACAGTTATTTGATGAGTTATAATCCCCAATGACTACTCACTTATTGTGAAGAGGAGATGAGGTGTTGCCAGCGAAAGGGTACAGGTGTTCCCTCAGTTTGCCTCTGATTACTTGGTCAGCTGTCTCCACCACCAGTGGTCTGTGCTGTGTGTATACATTCTCTACGCCTTTCACACCCTGAACACAACACGGAAAAATAATTACACACACAGAAACTATGGTAAACCAAATTAAAATAACAATTATAATATCGTTTTTTCTTATATGACCGAAGATGTGAAACTGACCGATAATTCGTAATTTACACTATATCGGTAGAAATAATGCAATAGTTTTTAAAATCTTATTTAATCATACGAAACTTTTGTCCTGTTTGGGTATGTATTGTTCATGTACTGTGACTTACTTTGAAGAGGAGTTTCTTGAATGCAGTCACATCCTGAGGCAACTGAGCGTCGAATAGATCATTTTGACGTGCATTGTCTCCGCCATATTCTAGAATTGTTGAAACTAACTGCAACACAAGAAGATCAAAATACTTTTAAAATATAACGCGGTGTAAAAATTCATGAAATTCAATATAGCTAACATTTTTTGAGACTAGTATGGGTGTAATAATAACCAATAGGGTTCCAATCTAGTTTCAAGTTAATAGATGTAGCTATAAAGATAGAAATAAATATAGCATTTAGCTATGTGAATTATCATTAAGGGTTACTAATTCACATGTCTCAGAATAGCATAACTAAAGAAAATAATAATAAAGCCATTTGGAAGATATTCTGTATTTATCATCATATAGCTAGCTAGAGAATAAAAATATATATATTCAATTTTTAGATAGGTACCTTGTCAATAGAATATAAATAGTATACTATTGAAGATAGATCACCATGATGCCAAGAAGATAGTTACCTCGTCACTACCACAGTCAATGGAATAGTTACCTCGTCACTACCATAGTCAATGGAATAGTTACCTCGTCACTACCACAGTCAATGGAATAGTTACCTTGACCTGCGTTTCACTCATTTTCCTCTTTGTGAGCACATTGATCAGTCCCCTGGTGTCGTTGTTGGAGTGTGTCTGGTACCTGAGGGCGTAGAGCATCACCAGCACCAGTGCGTCCTCAGTGCTAATGGAAGGATCTCTTATCATCTCATGCACTCGCTATAACGAGGAATAAAGAGATAAATTAATTAACTAGTGAAGATTATTGTAAGCGCTAATATTCAATTATCACTCGTTTGCGACAACGTCGTTATAACCCAAAAATAATGTATTTTCGAATTATCCATCAGACATATTCTTCAAACACTGATTTTTTTAGTGTCATAATTGTAGTTTAAAAAAAACAAAGAGGCTAATTAATGTAGCTATAGCTAATATAAATAAATAAATGTCATAATTATAAAAAATACAAAATAATAATTGATTTACTGAACATATAATTATTTCTACTTCTATAAACTTTAGAGGCTCATTTGATGTTCAAAAAAATGTTTGAGCTATGTTGTTTTAGGGGCAATATTGGCAAGTTTTAAAAAGCCTCGCCTGAAAAATAGTTATTTTTGAGTTATGACAGCGTTGTCACTAATGAGCTTATCAGCACTTTACATAAACAAAATCATTGTTAATTAAATAGGAGCGATTGAAAATAATGTAGCTACAGGAAGGAGAATTTACACCTAGATGCATTAGTTGCTGATTGCGTTATTATTTAACTTAGGTTTCTACTTTGGCAGAAATCTCGACATCTTAATGATGACGAGTGATTTTCTTTTTTTTGTTAGCTGAAGGTAAAACGCAGTGGTAAAGTAACGAAATTGTCAAGGAATAATGGAAAGCAGATTATAGAGAATCTACCTAATTTCTGTTTTGGAATATTCTCAAATACTCCAATGACCAAACCCTAAATTACCTGCAAATTAGGAGAGTGATCAGAGCCACACACGAGTTCTTGCTGGACTTCAGAGACATTGAGTAGCTTTCTTGTTGACACGAGCCGACTCAACTCACCAACAACAGTCACGTGTTTGCTCACAGTGCCAGACATTTGCTGGAAAAGTTCATAGAGTAAGAGAAGTAGCTAGAGTCAAATGGGACATAAAATGAAGGAATATTGCAAGATATTTCAAGCTAATTTCTATAAATGTGAAGACTGTACTGAAAAGCTCCTCTATAGCGAATGAGTTAGGAAGTAGCCTGAATAGTGAACTGAATTTATGCAACTGAATACAAAATAGCCTTTAGCTAAAACTGATGGCAATTCATCACAGACCAAAAAAAAATTTTGTTCACAATTCACTTTCAGGCTACATCCAACTCATTCACTATGGATGCGTTCTACTGTCCTTCCTTTTCCCCAAAGTCCTTACTTTGAACTGTGGGTAGTTCTGTACGAAGTGTTTCATGTCAGCAATAGACTCCACTTTCTGCTGCTTACTGAGTTTGCTCTGGTACTCCTCCATCAGCTGCTTTATAGTCTGGCCTATTTCTCCGTAGTTCAGGTACATACTCTGCAATAGGCAGTAATGCTGTGTATTATGATACTCACAAACACTATGATAAGTGAAATCATGATAATCATTAGCTATTTGCATAGGAAAGGGTTAGTATCTTTATTTCTCATTTAATTGAATAAGTAGCTATCTTTTGCGAAGTTTATAACACAATTGTTTTCTCTTTTTAATTGCTTAAATTGAAAATGTAAGCAACAGACAAATCCTGAAACATGGAGTTTTTGGGAATGTTTTTTCTACCACCTAACTAATTTATTAGCTAGAGGTTCTAAAGTATGCATATGTGCCAGAGGACAAGATACATTAAAGAAACACTCAAACCTGACTCTATGTACAATAGGCTAAAAGGCATTGATACAAACATTATTTTGCATTAATAAAAATAGCTACATTATAAACTTCTGAGATAATATTACTCATTTTAACCAATTGAAGAAGACATAAAAAGATACACAGTAGAACTCCTCTATAGTGAATGTAGAGTCCTGAGTAAGAGAATTATCCAGTATAGTGAGTTAGTTAGTGTCTGATGATGTTCTTGATGCTTCAGAACAAGCTATTTCGCATCGAACTTCTCAAGCTGCGCAGTTTCGATCATACCATCACGTTGTATAGGCCAACTTCATGGAGGTAATTTATCAATCTCTCAGGGCAGAAGTTGTTCCCAGGTACATCAGCAAGCATGTGCCTCATTATTGACTCAGCAGTCATTTCGTGAGTAAGAGGGAAATTTATTCTTCTGATTACGGTGAAAGAGGGGCACTCAGCTAAGATGTGCTTTATAGTGAGAGGGACCAAGCAGTCAAGGCAATATGGCTGCACCCCCTGCTCCATTAGATATTGGTGCGTCACTTTTGAGTGACCTATCCTGAGTCTAGTCAGAATAATAGAGTGCATTCTGTTTCTCAGATTGCTAGATGGCCACACGTCTATTGAATCTTTAATTGCTCTGAGCTTGTTATGGTGTAGCTCACGCCACTCCACACTTCACGAATTTTCGACTTTATAATAGGGTACCAATCTCTATAGGGTATTTCATCATTGCTAGGTTGCATGTCCCCGCATGCAGCCGCTGTAGCTTCACTATCTGCTGCCTCATTTTCAGCTATGCCAACATGCGCTGGGCACCAGCAGAATTTTATTTCCTTATTCCTGTGTCTCAATTTTATTAGCCATGCAATAATCTTGCTAATAAGGGGATGAGTTGAGTCATAATGCTGGATCACGTTAATTGCAGAGCGTGAGTCGCAGTAGATTACAAATTCCGTGTAATGAGCGCTACCAGCAATTTGGAGAGCACAGAGGATCCCACATAGTTCTGCCGTGAATATTGAACTCTCCGGCATCAGTTTAATTTTCCGGTTTCCCATCATGCTCACAGCAGCAGATCCAACACCTTCATCACTCTTGGCACCATCAGTAAATATAGGAAACTGATGTCTATGATATGTCAGTCTATGTTCATTGAAGTAACTCCTCATGATAGAGTCAGAGCATGTTCCTTTTTTTGGATAATCATAATTAGTGCAGAGCAGGTCATGGCATGTTTGCCAGACAGGTATCTTCTTATATGTGAAAGGTAGGGTGGAGATATTCAGGTTATGGTAATGAAGAATTTCTGTTATTTGGCGAGAAATTGGATAGATTCCATTGTTTGTAGGTTCCACATATGGGTATGCAGCTGATGATTGAAGTTGTAGGGTTCTTGCATAATATTGGAGTAGGAGTTGCTTTCTTCGTTTTTGCAAAGATGGCTCCCCACTGTCTGCATATAGACTTTCCATTGGGGAAGACCTATATGCACCAGTACAGATTCTAATTGCTGCATTGTGCACAGGATCCAATGTTCTTAAAGTTGCGTCACTCGCTGTGCCATACAGGAATGAACCATAGTCCAGCTTCGATCGGATGATCGATCTGTACAGTCTGAGGAGAGTGATCCGGTCTGATCCCCAAGTGGTGTGGGAGAGACATTTCAGTAGGTCAAGTCTCTTCATACAGTCTAACTTCACGTTTCTGATATGCTCCTTCCAGTTCAGTTTGTAGTCTATAGTCATTCCTAGGTAGTTTATTGATTCTCTGTTTGGTATGATAGTATTTTTCAAAGTTAGTTTGAGAGGTGGTTGGAGTTTTCTCTTATGATGGAAATGGATACAATTGGTTTTTGTGGCAGAGAAGGCAAAACCATGCGTGTCTGCCCACGAGTTTATCTTGTTTATTGTGTTTTGCATGCGTCTCTCCATACCTGGAACATATGATCCACTGCAATAAACCAAAAGATCATCCACATACAGCAGGGCCTCAAAATCATCAGGGACACACTTTAGGATATTGTTAATTGCCAGGGAGAAAAGTATGCAGCTAAGTACACTTCCCTGTGGGACACCTTGTTCGAGTTGGTGAGTCGTCGATTTAAGGTTGCCTATCTTGGTCCTGAATGATCGGTTGGATAGGAATTTCTCAATGAATATAGGGATATTACCTCGTAGGCCTATATCGTGCATCGCTCTCAGTATTCCATATCTCCAAGTTGTATCATATGCCTTTCTCAAGTCAAATGATACACATATGACATGTTGTTTGGCATTGATAGATTTCTGTATATCTGATGAGAATTTATTCAGTGCATCTGCCGTGCTCTGCATCTTTCGAAAGCCAAATTGATGGCACGAGAGGTATGAATTGCTTTCAAGGAAGAAGGTCAGTCGAGTGTTGATTATTTTCTCCATCAGCTTTCCAACACAACTGTTCAGGGATATTGGCCGGTAGTTTTCTACACAAGTTGGTGGCTTTCCAGGTTTAGGGAATGATAAAACCACACTTGTTAGCCATTGGGTGGGGAATTCTCCAGAATCAAATATTGTGTTCATTATTTTTAGAAGAAAGTTCTGAGAAGTAGGATGTGATTTCTTGATCATGTTGTATGTAATGCTGTCCTCGCCCGCTGCTGACTGGCTAGAGAGAGAGAGCATTCGTTTGAGTTCTAGAATAGTAATGGGGGAATTGTAAGGTAAGGTCTGAGTTGTTTTGAAATTTATCGGCTGCTCTGAGTTTTGTCTCACTCGCTGGAATTTTGGACCATACGAGTCACTGCTGCTCACAGCTTCATAGTGATCAGCGAGGAGTTCCGCAACTTGATCCTTGTCAGCAACATGTGTGCCGTCTTTGATCAAGTATGGAGAGCGTATATTTTGGTAGCTCCCACGTATCTTGCGTATTCTTTTCCATATCTTAGACATAGGGGTGTGAACATTAATGCTATCCACATATTTCTTCCAGGAGTTCTTTTTTGCATTTAGTTGCACGTTTTTGGCGATAGCTCTTGCTCGACAATATGCAATTTTATCCATTATCAAAGAGGTTCGCTGATATTTTCTTAATGCAGCCTTACGCTGGCGATTTGCCTCAGAGCATTCTGTTGTCCACCAAGGGACTCGTTTCGGGCGTGGTTTGGTAGATGATTGAGGAATTGACATGGTTGCGGACTCCATCAAATGGCGATTATAATATGTAATCAACTCATCTACAGTCAGGTCATTCAGGAGGTTATCAAAGTCAGCCATCGACGTCTGTCTCTCAAACAAATTCCAGTCCGCTCTATTCTCCATAAATCTCTTTTCGGGAATGAAAGGCTCCTCATCAATTTCCTCGATGCATATTGGATAATGGTCGCTGCCAAAAGTCTCATCCATTCTATCCCAGTGGAGGTCTACAGACACATTCGCAGAGCAAATGGTGAGATCAATTGTGGAGAGGCTTCCCGTCTGAACATGGAAGTGAGTTGGTATACCAGTATTAAGCAGTACTGTGGAGGTTGATAGCAAAGCAGTTTCTATTGTTTGGGCTCTGGCATCTGATCTCACACACATAGAGTCCCACAGATGGTGCTTACTGTTAAAGTCTCCACAGATTATAGCTGGTGGAGGTAGCTGATCAATTAGTGACGTCATTTCGTTGAGGGGTATTATTTCAGTGGGTGATAGGTATATATTGCAGATAGTATATTTACGCTTCAAGCCAACTCTAAAGGCTGTGGCTTGTAAAGGTGATCTCAGAGTGTGTTTCAAATGCGGGATGTCATTTCTGATAAGAGTTGCAAGTCCTTTTCCTGGTTGGGGGTTACTGTAGTCACAGTAGATAGAGTATCCATTCGGTGGTCTGGGTGCTTGATTATTTAACATTGTTTCTTGTAAAATTATCACAGCTGGATTTTTCAGGAATATTAGTCGTCTAAGATCAGTATATTTAGATAGATATCCCTGGCAATTCCACTGTATAATGTTAAGCATATTTTAAGTTGATGAGATTATTGCTATTTAGGCAATCTCGGCAACTGTTCTTCCTTTTCTTTCTTTTTATTTTTGTCTTTAAATGATTTCCTCATTGTATTTAAGAGTTCTTGTTGTTGTTGTTGTTTGACCTCCCCAACATCCTCGCCGGGACGGAGGGGCGGCCAGGGGCGCCCCGGGTTTCAGCCACCCGAGGCACTGTGTGGGAGTGTGTGGGCCTAAGGGAAACCCGCATCACTCAGGAAGTTAATAACTGCCTGAGGATGGGTCCAAAGGTGCTCCAGTGAGTGAATGTTGTGTGTAGTCCTGTGTTGGTGTAGTGACGGACATTGTGTGAGAATGTGAGAGATCGTGCCCTGGTCGGCTTGGCAGAAGTCGCACCGATCAGAGTCCGACCTCCCAATCCTGTGCATGTAGTAAGGAAGAGAAGGATGGTGGCCACATCTCAGACGTGATAGGGTGACCCTATCACGACGAGACATGGCCGACTCACTAGGGTCGATGGCTGGAGGCCTAGACCCAAGGAGTTTGTTGGGAAGTGAGGAAGCTAGAGCTCTTTGTGTGAAAGTGGTGTGTATGTGTTTGTGAAGAGAAGTGTTGTCAGGTGTGGGGGGGAGAGTGGTGTAGAGGTGTCTGTAGTGTGTGGAGGGGGTGATGTGTAGTGTGCGTGGTGTCCTCCTCTCAGTTTGCATGTAGTGTAGGGGATGTGAGGGGTCTAGTGTAGAAGTGTAAAAATGTGTGCCCCTCATGTCCATGTGTGAGGTGAGAGGTAGGACTCGTGTTTCTGTGTGTAGGTGGTGTGTGGGTGTTGTTTGTGTACAACCGGTGGCAATGCGGAGTGCGGTGTTTTGTGTTTTTTGGAGTGTCTGTAAGTGGGTGTTGGATATGTCAGGTGACCAGGCTGTGTGGGCGTAGGTGAGGATGGGTCTGATGAATTGTTTGTAGAGTGTTGTTATGTCTTCCTTGGAGTGTCCGTAAGTTGTGTGAGTGAGTGCGCGGAGGACGTTCAGTCTTTGTTTGGCTCTGTTGTTAATGTCGGTTATGTGGTGTTTGAACGTCCAGCCGCGGTCGAGTGTAACTCCAAGGATTTTCGGCGTGTTGTTAATGGGAAGGGGAGTGTTGTTGAGTGTAATGTTTGGATGGGTTCTGTATTCAAGGGTGTAGGGTGTAACTAAGGTGACAGAAGATTTGTTTGCGGAGACCTTTAATCTGTTTGTTTCTAGCCAGTCTTCTAGTGAGTGGATGTATGTTTGTAAATTGTTGGCGGCGGTCTCGTGTTTGGGATGTTGTGAGATGATGGTGACATCATCTGCGTATGAAAGAGTGTAAACCGAGGTGTGTGTTGGCGTAGGGAGGTCGTGAAGGTATAGGTTGAAGAGTGTAGGTGAGAGTACGGTTCTTGTTGTATGTTGGAGTGGGTGATTAAATCAGGGGCAGAGTTCCTTTTGGTTCTATTTATATAGTCAGGCGGTATTGTTATTGCATAGTCAGGGGGAACTGTTGTTTCCATCAGCTCATATCTATTGTGAGTTTCAAGGGGAGTTGGTGGAAAATTTGAAGTCGATGGCAGCTGTTCATATGTCCGTCTTTTTTCTTTTGGATGTGGTTTTTCGGGGGTCAGAGATTCTGTTCTCTGGAGTGGTCTCTTCTTTGATGCATTCGTAATTTTTGTTACATCTTGAGTAGTCTGTTGCGAATTATTATTAGAGTCTTGGGTTCTATTTGATCTAGGTGCACTTGGTCCGGCAGCAGTTGTTGCGTTATGAGAAGGTTGTTGCGAGTTATTATTAGAGTCTTGGGTTCTATTTGTTCTAGGTGCACTTGGTCTGGCAGAAGTTTTTGCGTTAAGAATAGGTTGTTGAGAGTTATTGTTAGAGTCTTGGGTTCGATTTGTTCTGGGTGCATTCTGTCCAGCAGCAGATGCAAATGATCTACCACCAGCAGGGAGCGTAAGAATCACTTTCGTTCTAGCCTCGGTAAAAGATAGGTGTTCCTTCGTTTTAACAAATAGGATTTCCTTTTCTAGTAGATATCTAGGGCAAGTTTTGGAGGTTACTTCATGTGGCTCTCTGCAATGATAGCAGTTGACAGGCAATTGACATGAGTTAGGTGTATGGCCTTCCGTCATGTCATTACCGCATCGGATGCAGACAGCAACCTGCTTCCTACATCTAGCACCAGAGTGTCCATAATTTTGACAATTAAAGCACCTGCGTGGTAGAGGAACATATTGTCGTACTCTCTCTACTAGTCCAGCTCTAATGGTGATTTTATCAGGTGGGCTAGCATATTTGAAAGTCAGAATGAGCGTAGCCGTGGGTTCTGGTGATTTAGGTCTTCTTATTATTCGCCTACATGCTATAACTCCATGTTCTGATAGGCCCTCAGCAATGTCCTCATCAGAGTACCCCTTGAGTAGAGAACATGTGATGACACCTTGGGACTGATTATGTTGTTCATGGGGTATTACGGTAATGGGTTCTCCGATCAGTTCAGTCATTTCTTGGAGCTTAACTCCTTGATCATTTGTTCTAACTTGTACAGTCCAAGATTTATTTCTAAAGTCTTCTGAAATTTTCTCACAGGTGCCAATTAGGTTTCTTATAGTTTTGTCCACTTTGAACATGTTAAGTTTAGTTAAATTCGATTCTCCAGTAGATTTAATTGTAAAAAATTTCACAAAGTCTTGACGACTATAAAGTTCATCAAAAGTTAATTTGTCACTTGGTCTGGCATTTCTGCCGTGTTTCTTCCCAGACGCATTTGACCCGGAACTGGCCTGGGGGCCACCAGCTCCTTCGAGGTTCGCTTGATTTGGCTGAACGCCCGGACCTTGCGGTGCACCTCTGTAGACACCCACACTGCCCGAGTCGGTCCCAACTCTGTTTGTCGAGAGGGGCCCGTCTATCGGTTTGATCATTAATTGTGCTTCCATTATTGCCTTTCGGCGAGTGGGGATTTTAGTCACCGTAATTCCCCAGGTTACGGTGATTGGAGTAGAGTTCCGGAAGTGCCCTCCAACAACATTTCCGTTCAGTAGCCAGTCCAGTATCCAATGTTCATGCCGGGTCAGTAACCTTGGGGGTCCATCCTCTTGAGCTATTAGTCTGGCTCCTCCGTGAGGACCTCTCCAGCATGATCAGTCACCCCGCTGGCACAGCTCCCCACTTCACCGGAGCACACAAGCCCCCCCACCACGTCAAGGTTGCTCATTCGGGGGGGTCCAGTATAGTGAACATGTTTCCTTAGTCTGCCATAAATAGCCTTAAATTTTAGTATTTTTATTTTAATTGGTATCCATGATACCTGTGGAATCACGGATACCAATTAAAATTAAAATACTTGAAGTTATGGCAGACTAAAGTAAAATTGTTCACTATACAGGGTAGTTCTCCCACTCAGGACTCTACATTCAGTAATTCACTATAGAGGAGTTCCACTGTACATAATATAATATCAGATATTAGAGCGCTACCTTAGCATAGAAGTCATCCTGTGTGGGAGTCATGACAACTTCTTTGAGTTCATCAGGAACACCAGGCACTGAAGACAGGTTTACTCTGCCACCTGCAATAGACACACCATGAGGTAAATAGAACAAATGCTATGGTTACTTTGCTTTAAATTAACCAAGAGTACTATTACGATATAAAGTGAGCTAACGCCCGGCTATATGAAAAGATCTTAAAAGATATTGCGCATAACAATCGTAATGATTCAATTATTTGGAGTTGATTATGTAGATAAGTACCCTTAAATACTTAGTGTAAACTGTAAATAAACAAAATGATAATCAGCATGGAAGAATGGACACTGTGAGACGTGTTGATCTCGTACTGTTGCAACTCTAGCTTTCCAGAGATTAGGCCATGTCAAAGATCCCTCATTTACAATGGACCAAAAATATGGAAAACCATTCCTTTAAATATTTATAATAGTTCATCTATTGCAACGTTCAAGAAAAAATATAAAAGTCATTTACTCAACGATTTGGTTAATGTTGGTGAATGAACTGATAAACGATAATTTCCATCACAAAATTTTGGATGGTTATGCTTGGAACGGTGTTTTATTTATAAAGAAAAGTAGTGGAGTAGTGATTGAGAATAATAAACAGGCTGATTAAATCGAACAAATATTTTATGATAACAATCATTTACGTACTGTGAAGATTATATTCTAAATTTTAAGTTATTTCAGGTCTATTTTTTAGGAGTATTATTTGATAGCCATCGTCATAATTAAATATTGTATATGGTGTATTATGGTGTAGCTATTATGTAGATGTCATGGCATTTTCCTCCTAGTGTATAATTTGTAATGTTATATATGTGTAGCTAACTCATGCAATCCTTATTGATTTTTTTTTTTAACTTTTAAGATGTCATTTACACTGTTTAGATTTTCTTTCTGTTTATGTCACCTCACTGCATAACAAAGTATTAATTAGATTTTGCCTGAAAGGTTCCATAGCGAACTTCATACAGGCTTGAAATTTTGTTTCTTTTACGTTGAATTTGCTAATGTATTTTATATTTTTCAATAAAGTTTATTATTTATGTTGACTCACCATTGACTCCAATGAGTTGGTGTACCATTGCCTCGTAAGTCCACTGGTGAAGTAGGGGAGTCACTGCATCATCTCTACGGTCTACTATTATCACCACACTGTTGCCTCTGCAACAGACGGAGTCGAGTGTGAATTAGAACTAATTATCTGGCTACAACTCCTATAAGCTAATGATTATGACAATAAATATAGCTAATTGAAGAGAAAATAGGGATCTCTTGGTGTATAGAACTAGCAACTTAAAATTTTAATACAAATAGTAGAATTTAAGATTCTCAGAAATAGTTTGGAGCTACTGGGTTCATCAGGAATCATATCATGTTAAATTAAAATATAAACATTGCAATAATTTAACTTTTTATAGACAATTGTATAATATGCAATTAATGAAAAACTCATCTATATCCACAAATATCATTTAATGAATAAAACTACAGTCATGGTTACTTTTATCTTTTAGAATTTATTTATAAAGTGTTGCTACCTACAGATTAAAATAATAAGTTCTGAAGAAGAACAAGGTCGTCGCATCGAGCTAATGTGAACATATTTTAAGCAGTTTTGCTTAGCTAGCTAAATAAGTGTGATACAATCATAAGTAAAAATCTAATCTTTTATTTTGCTTTAAATAAGAGAAGTTAAGTAACTATAAGTACAAAATACTAGCATACAAAGAGTAAAATACTAGCAAATGAAAGACAAAAATCAAAACACTTGCAAATGAAGGGCAAAATCATAGCAATATTACCAAATGTAGGACAAAATACTATCAAATGTAGGACAAAATACTAGTACTGCGCAACTCACGACTTGGAGGTATTCTTTTGGTCAGGTTTATTGGTGTAGACACCAGAGGAGCTGGCGACTACAGAGCCCTCTATGAGCAGAGTCTGTCTCAGTTCTTCAGCCAACTGCTTCGAAAGTTGTGAGTTGGATTGGAACCTTTGAAACAAGAGAAAAGAAATGAAAAAAACTTGTGCTATCAAAAGCAATTAGGATGATCTTTTAATAATCAAACTCATTGAGGTAGTTATTGAAATTAGTAAAGCTACTAGAAATGTGATCAATATCTTGAGGATAATGACTGCTAATCAATATAAATTACATGAAAAACTTAAATAAAAATAATGTGCAAATGTCAAAGTTGCATCAGATCGGCACAATGAACATACATTATTAAGTATATAATTAGTAGCTTCTTTCTGTGCAAAACATAGGTACCTGACTTCTGGTAAGAGTCCAAGGGAGAAAATGAGTGAAGACAAACCATGTAAAGTTCTCTCAAGACATCCAGATGCCCAACTGCAACCTGAAGAAGGAGGAATGGTTTACTGAAATGACTTTTAGTTCAATAAAAGAAAAAAGGTGAATTGTTAATGATGTGTCATGTGTGTATAAAGTTATTTAGCCTCTCTGCCACAAAAGATGGAGAAAGTTAGAATAAATGGATTTTCTAGGTTGTTGATTATGACATTCCTTTTTATTTATAGACACCTAGGGTAAGTTCTGAATTATCAGACTGTTTCACATCTTCTATCACATAAGAAAAAATATCATATAAAATAATCATTACCTTTTTCAGATAGCTTTGACCTAAGATAATTCAGAACTTACCCTAGTTAGGTAGCTACCAATATAGGTAATATACTTCAATTTTTAGCAACAGTAATATATTCAAAAGTTTAGATTGATCAACTGGAACAAATAAAGAGGAAGATGTACCTTGTTGCCATTTCACAAAGCATTAGCAAGGAAAAAGTAAAAAAAAGTGCCCTCTTTAACTGGTAACACTAACCAGTCTGTCTCACTTACTGCTTATTGGATGAGGAATGTTGAGAGAGAAGAAGTGAGGGGCCAGGGCATGGTAGTCTGCATAAATTTCCTGCACTTCTCTTACCACTTCTTGTTCATCAGATTCTGCTAATTGCTTCACACTTGCTTTGCTCACAACATTACTAAAATCTGTACCGGGAAAAACTCGCATCAGACAAAATTGATGGTTTGCCATCACATTTTCATTTAATTACATGATTTGATTACATTTTTACTCAGATACTTGATAAACTAATTAGCTGTCTAGCTACAAATAAAGTTATCAGTTGAGACTAACAGATATAATAGGCTCCATATCGAGGTTGCTGCAGTTCCCTGCACAGAAGCACAATGTTCTCATTGGTTGGCCTTACAAACACTATGCATTTCAAGTAGTTCATGTTCTCTCCAGAGCTCATCTTCTCCAGCTGCTCAAACATGTAGACTTCTTGTTTCATTACTTCACTCATACCCATCACAAGGCTCACAATGCTAGTCTGAAAAGAATAGGACAAAAGATTTCTTGGGAATTAAAGTAGATAGGACACCGACATTTTGAAATCTATGACAGAAAGGTTAGTTACAAAATTCATTACAGCATAGCTAATGAAAATTATTGAACAAAATCAAGATTAAACATCTTTAATGTTTAACTTACCTAACCTAGAAAGGCTATAAATTGGTAAACCAGAGCATTGTCAGTGACTCAGTTACATAACTAAATTGTCAGCAGCCAGTTAATAATAATTAACGTCTAAGGAAAGAAATGGTTCAAAAAACATTTGAAAAATAATAGCTATGTTAAAAGAAACAAGAGAAATAGTCAAAAATATAATAAATTGTGCTTTACTTAGTATAGTTTCTGAGGTCACTTTAAGGCTAAAGGTAGCTATAAAATATCATCATAGCTACCCATGTGCAAAAAATATACCAACTTATATTCATAAAGAGTAAATTTATCATTTCACCTGAAAAAATAGTAGCTATGAATGATACTTACAGTTTCCTTGTCCATCAGCATTATTTTATACCCAGGTTCACTATCACGGATCATTGTCTCAATGTAGTTTTTGATAGCACCAACAGCACCCATTTTGTGTGATTTGATAACTAAATAGCTACTTTACAAAAAAATGTTAGATACCTAACATCTGGAAAATATCTGTTATCTGAGAAGTTGCAAATCATAATTGTAGAATGCCATAAACAATAAGAACATTAGATATTCCTCTCTACCATTTGCAATTGAAGGGTTCAAAATTAGTGTTATAAACACGCCAGGCCAATGGTGAAAGAGGGCAACTTAAGCAATTTTGAGCAAAAAATGCAAAAAATATTTGTTGAATAGCAAATTTTCGATAATTTAAAGCCAAAGTTATTTAAATTAACATGGGCAAGACTTTCCATCAGATAAAAAGAAAGTTGAAGAGTGCATATGGATACTGCCATTTTGGAATATCGGAGACTGCCAATTCCAGTCTGTATTTCATGGTAAATTCCACCGACATGTCGGTGGAATTTTTTCCTCTTGAAAATAATATTCTGGCAAAGTAAGTGGATTTTTAGCTATTTATTCCTATGTTACCATAAATTTTCAGTGGAAAAATAAAAAATGGGTGAAATGTTGGTGGATAAGCCAAAATTCTGGAAATTTTGGATGGATTTTTTCAGCTATTTCAAAAAGTCAGTGGAATTTTTTGCACCAAATATAGACTGGGATAACATACCATGTTCTAAAGTATGGACAAAGTCTCGGATCTCCAGTATATTGGAGACTTTTGAGGGGTTAAATAAGTTGAAAAAACATGTAAATAACAAGTAAATCAATCCCAAAATCCAAGTAAAATAGTATGTCTCATAAACTTGCCATTTGCCTCTCCAGATCTCTCCAAAATTCAACAAATTCTCTTCAAAATGATCAAATTATCATTAATTCTCTCCAAAATAACATTGTAGCATACTAAGCATAGGAAAAAAATAGATAAAACTCGCCATTTGCAATTGAAGGGCTCAAAATAACTGTCACAAACTCACCATTAAAATGGCGAGTTTGGACATGCTTTTTTACTTGGTTAATTACCGAATTAAACAGTAATTAAAGTGAGGAAAAGTAACAAAAGATAAATATGATTGTCACTCCTTCACGATGCATCTCTTTTTGTATATGAAATTTGTTTTCGAGTTAGAGTACAATATATAAGCTTATTATAGTGGCTTATACTTAGATTTCTATAATTATTGTGTTACATTGAACAAATAGCAATTTTATGCTCCATGAAATATATTTGGTTGTAGGGTATACATACTAAGTTCGATCCAAGTTATTACTTGGTTCTACATTTTTGGACACATCAGAAATGGAAATATAATAATTGTTATTCAACTTTTATTCTAATTGGTATCATGAATAATTGAAATAAAAGTTAAATAATAATAATTATACAGAAATTTTTTCGTGTTCAAAAATATGGAACCGTGCGATAACACGGAACTTACCCTAAAATTGGATATGTA
>CANNZV010005308.1:0-28656 GCA_947561585.1 Caprella mutica
TGGAAATAGCCCTTAAAACGGTTTAAAATACTCATAAATACGGAGTAAAATGAACGTTGATAAAATAAACCAGTTTTGTGAACCTTATTATGTTGGTTTTATCCAACAAGGCGTTTCCTATTGTACAATCTCGTAGCTATGAGCCAAAATGCCCAAGTTGAAAATATAGAATTGTTGTTTAGCCTTAAAGAAGGCTAATTGGAGTGCAAAATGAACTCTAGAAGGATAAGTTCTAAATCTTTTCATTGCTACTATTTCTTGGTCTGTCATTTCAAAAAATAGAAATCGTTGATTATCGTTTAGTTGAGGTAAGCCGTATAAGGCATGGATTTCATGCTCGTCTAAAATTTCCAAGTGCTCAATCATAGTTTGTTTATTTTAATCTTCCATTTTGAGTGAATCGAAGATTTGGTGTATCAAAAAAGGGTTGGTGAAAAAAGAGCCGAAAAATAAGGGCTTATAGTCCATAAAAAAGAAGGTTTAGTGTATTTTAAAAAACTAATGGTTTTTTTGATACACTTTGCTTGTCATTTTGTATTTTTACTATCAAAATTATGTTGTTATGAAGGTTGTAATTTTGGTAAGGGTATCCTCTAAATCTGAAAGACAGGATTACGAACGTCAAATTCAGGACTTGACTTCCATTGCGAAAAAGAACAAGTGGGAGGTGGTCAAAATAGTAACGGCAAAAGTATCGGCTACCAAAACCAGATTTTCTTCTAGAGAAGATATTGCTGAAATTTATGAGTTGGTAGAAACTAAGGCTATTCAAAAAGTATTAGTTACAGAACTTACTCGATTGGGAAGAGTTGCTAAAGAGATTAGAGATGTCTATGAATTCTTAGCCAGAAACAATATTGCTATTTTCATCCAATCGCTCGGATTAGATACTGGAGCAAAGGGGGCTTTTTAGCTTTTCAAAAAGCCATCAATAATATTATCATTACAATACTTGCTGAAATTGCAGAACTAGAAACAGTAAGATTATCTGAGCGGATTAAATCAGGTATGCGAGAGGCTCGTCGAAAAGGGATTAAGGTGGGACGACCAAAAGGTGTCAAGGCTGATATGAAACAACTCATAAGAACTAATACTAAATATAAATCAGCTGCTAAGGAATTAAAGGAAGGGACGAGTTTACGAAAAACAGTAGCTTTTGCTGGTATATCCATTAATACGGTAAGGAAAATTAAAACGGCTATCGATTAATTGGGCAGACATGCCATATTATGATTAAATTCATGTTTTACCTTTTGGGCGGTACATTCAATTATAGCCTAGTACGGAATGAATTAGAAAAAAAAACTTCACCGAACGCTTACATAGTTATACTTAGGCGAGGTCTCGCCATCTGTCGGGAACGTGAAGCGTTAGCTTGTGCGTAGGCAGAGAAACCTACACTATAGTCCTTGATTTAGTGTATGGTCATTCATTATGGAATTTTGAATGGGTTATAGATTCAAAAGTTGGGGAGAAAAGATAGCTGATTAATAAGCTTTTGGGGTGTCTTTATCTCCCAAATTCTTTACTCGTTTATAAATATCTTTAAGTTTTATTTCGCAATCTATAGAGTACAATTTAATGCTTTTATTTAAACCAAAGGCTCTTGAAATTCGCCATAAATTGTTGTCTTCTTTATACCAAGATTGCACCTTTGGAATGGTTTGCCAAACTAATACATACTCTTTAAAAGAAGGAATACTTCGGTAGCCTTCAAATTTTTCATTGCTATCGAATTCTTTAGTAGATTTAGATAATACTTCGATAATCAAGGAAGGATTAACGATAACTGCGGTACTGTCTTCGTGCATTTCTTCTTCTCCGCATAATGCCATACAATCAGGGTAAACGCCTCTATTAAAGTCTGGAATATATACTTTTTGGTCGCTACTATATACCGTACAATTTTTATTTTTTTTATCTAGTTCAATATCTATAGCTGTTCCTATACTGTTGGCAACTTTATTATGATTGGGTGTACCTCCCGCCATTGCTACTATTGTACCATCCCAAAATTCATTTTTATATTCAGCATTTTCTTCTAATGCTAAGTATTCTTTGAAGGTATATTGTTGTTCTGCTAATTTTTTAGCTGCACTCATCTTATTGTTTTTAATAATCCTTTATAGCAAATATACCTTTTTTTTGAGAGATATGAAAATTGAAATTGAAAGAATGTTTCTTCTTGAAAAGGAAAAAAAATGCATTAAAAGGGGAGATTACTAAGAAATATAACTCATTTATGGGGTACGAGTAATGTTAAAATCGATTCTTACGCTAAGGAATTTATCTAATATTAAAACTTGGAGAAAGAAGAAATAATTACAATCTTGGAATTAACTATTGAATCCAAGAGCGAAATGGGGAGGGAATGATTTTTTTCTTTTTCAAAAAGCCCTCAATTTAAGTGGGCGGGCTTTTTGGAAAAGAAAGAAATGCGGGCTGGTTTATTTATTTTTTAACCAGTACGGTTTTTCTGGGATTAGACAAATAAAAAACTTTGAGTATTCCTGAAAGAATATCTTGCCAAAGCCAATTTGAGCTAGAACGTGGCGAAATAGAGACTAATAAAATATTTGTATCTATTACTACTTTCAAGATTTTTTGGATTGGTGATTGGATAAATAAGGTGTGCGTAAGTGGGTGTTTAAAAAGGTTTGCATAGTTTCTTCTGTCCAATCTTTTTCATCCCATATCTTGTTGGCAAGGGATGCTAATCGTTGTGCCTTAAAAGCAATAACTAATTTTTTTAAAATTTTCAATCTTCCTCAGAGGAACGTAAAAAAAATAAGTATAGATTCTTAGCAGGGAAAGAAGGATTACTTTTTTTCACAATTTCAAGCTGCAATTCTATAGGACAATTTTGGAATTTCGTCATTAAATTGAATGCGGCTAAAATCCACTTCAGATTTATCTGTCTTAATTCCAGTGGGATATTCCTTGATATTTAACCTAACAAATACTTTTAAACCAGTATCTGTTTTGGTTTTTGCAATAAGTTCTTTGATAATGTTATAATCAGTAAATATGACTCCTTGCATGGCTCGGTGAACATGTGCAAATAAGCGATGTTCAATCGGATTCCATTTAGAAGCATACGGAGGATAATGGCAAATAATAAAATCAATGCCTATTTCTTTAGCTAAGAGTAGCATTGCTTTTTTAAAAGCATGATGCCTGTAACTATTACCTCCTCCAGCGTCACAAAGGATAAGAATATTACGAGCGTCGGGATAATTGTGAATACCATAATTTTCCCACCACCAAAGAATATTGTCTGCAATAAAAGTTGCTGTTTCATGGCTATTTCCAACAGTCATATAGCCCTCATTATTTTGAATATCAAAGATTCCATGAGGAATAACTGCACCTTCACTAAGATGATGATAATCGTGGTCGTAGACTTCAACTTCGTCTGTGGCATAGGTTTTACCGGCTCTATAAAGATTGCCCAATCGTTCTTTCTTCTTGCAATCAATGCTAATAATTGGGGAATCAACACTCATTATTGTCACCAACCGAAAGATGATTTTAAATTGTTCATCTCGCTGAAGATATTGACCTGTTGGCAAATTTTTGCTTAACTTTCGATACCTAAAACCCATTGCTTTAAGAGTCCGTTTGACTAAGTTGTTACTTACATATCGTTGTGTTTCAGCAAAAAAAAGTTCAGCAATTTCTTTCGGTTTCAAATGAGTCCAGTAAATATCAGGGTTCGTTGGGCTACCAGCTTTATGGGAGTCAATAAAGGCAGATAAAGCAACGACTAAGTCTGGTTCAATGTCTTCTTTTTTTTTTCTTCCTCCACCTATTTGACGTATTTTCCCTTCGGGAATCTTTTCTAATAGCTCTGGGTTTGAAAGTTCTCGAATACCTCTACGAATTACATGGTCACTTAAACTAAAAAGTTCAAGAATGTATTTCTGTCCGCCGTAACCTAATTTCATTACCTCGGTTGCAGCATAATGGCGTTTGTCTTTTTCATTTAATTGTGAAAAATATAAACACATGCTTGATTCTATTTCCTGATTATACTTTGTCATCTTTTTTTCACAAAGTTAATGCAAAGAATCTACATTTATTTTTTTTGCGTTCCAGAGAGGTTTTCTGTCAATTTTAATAAAGAAGTTTGAACTTCATTTAATGGAAATTTAATGGTTGCAGACATTATTTCTTTTTTAACAAATTTAAGTATTTTCAAATAGAACAACAAATTACTTAATAGTCTAGTTCCATAATTTCTTTCTGTTAATAACGGATTGGGTATCCATTCTATTTTTAGTAATAAAAGATTGACAAGCAATAAATTGAACCTACATAATTATGAACTCTTCCTTATAAAGACAATTACCTCAAGAACAACCCCACCTCTATCCATTCAAATTTCCGCACCTTCTTCTTTGTCTTTTTATCATTCAACTCCTTGATTTCTTTGATGGTTATCCTACTGGTCAAGTATTAACTGATATCATTCTAGACTATATGCTAACCAAGGCTAACCCACACATTCATCCACTAGGCTAAAGACCGTAGCGGTTTTCTGCTTTGCTAATTTTTGATAAGATTCAACATATAATTAATACCATTCCTATGGGAACATTGAAATAAAAGCATCCTAAAAAGGCAAATAAATTAGCTTTAACAAAAAGATTAAACTGAATATTTGCTTAAACTAAATAACCAATCGGCGCGGTTCAATTTCCCTCATGCCCCCCTAATCTGTCCTAATTTTCTCCAACTTGTCTACCGAAAGGTAGAAAATAACGCCAGCTCAGAATCCAAGGAGCAATCGGTAAATTGATGGAGTCGTCGAAGAACAACTATCCTTTAAGCTTACCACTTCTCCCCTCTCCAAATCCTATTGAGCCCATTCCCCCTTTTCCTAGAACAAAGCTATACCCCAACTGCGCATATCTGCAAGGGTCGCCTACGGACTAAAGGGTAATTTTTTTGGCGCAAGGCTGCACCTTCCTACGTCAGGTCAAATAAATTCTCCTTTCCCCTTGCATACATGCGCACTCGGGGTATGGACGCAGTTCTGTAAAAGGGAGATAACCTCAATTAAGTATTTGGCAAGGCAAAAAAGTAGCAAGCCAAAAGACAGTATCCTCCGCTCCTGAGTAGGGAGAATTTTTCCTTATTATGAAAATGGCTTTTAAAAACAACAGAAAATGAAAAGTTTATTTAGTGTATCAGAAGTGGAATTGACTTACAAAAGTAAAGTTAAGGCAAGTGACCGACCTCAAATTACCTCCTCTAGAGCGGCTTATGATGTATTGCTTCACCAGTGGTCGGACCAGATTGAATTTCAAGAAGAGTTCAATATTTTGTTATTGAATAACGCCAAAAGAGTCATTGGTTTCTTTAATGTTAGTAAAGGCGGTCAATCCTCGACGGTAGTAGATGCAAAAGTAGTTTTTGCTGCTGCACTGAAAAGTCGTTGTTCTTGCTTAATTCTTGCACACAACCATCCTTCTGGAAATCTTCAACCTAGTTTAGCTGATATCCAATTAACTAAAAAGTTAGTGGAAGGCGCAAAGTTGCTAGACCTTCAGGTGATTGACCACCTGATAGTTACGCCATATTCTTATTACAGTTTTGCAGACGAAGGCAAACTATAACATATGAAAAGTGAGCAAAACTGAGCGTCTAAGAGGGCGCTTAGTTTTTGTGAGCCCTATTTGGTGGATGAATCCAACCCCTACCCTATGATTATTTTTCAATTACTCACATATAAATTTCACTAAAATGAAAAACATAGCCGTTTCAACTAAAGCTACTCAGGTAAATATGCCAAAGCAGGATTTATACCAAAAGTAACCAATAAGCTGATTGCTTTACTGGAAAAAGGAGTCGCCCCATGGCGACAGACTTGGAGTAGTTATGGACTTGCACGAAATTATGCATCAAAGCATCAATACACAGGTATCAATAAAATTTTATTGAATAACACTGAATACCCAATCCCCTACTTTATGAGTTTTAGACAAGTGAAGGCACAAAATGGAACAATTAGAAAAGGTGCAAAGGCGGAGCAAGTCTATTATTTTAATAACTTCTATAAAGACAAAGAAGGAAAGACTATTGATGAAGTATTGGCGAAACAATTAAGAGCAGCAGGGCAAGAAGTGAAAAAATTTAGTGTCTTGCGTTACTTCAATGTTTTTAATGTGGCGGACATCGAAGGTATTGAGTTTAATATCCCAGAAGTGGTACTAAAAGAAAATGAAAAAATAAAAAAGTGTGAAAATATCATTAGCAAAATGCCCAACCGTCCAGAAATTCAATCAATAATGCAAATGAAGCCTATTATAATTCAATACAGGACTATATTAATATGCCAGCTATTAAGCAATTCACGACACCAGAAGAATACTATGTTACCCTTTTTCACGAAGCGATACATTCTACAGGACACGCAAGTCGCCTAGGTCGTGAAGGAATTACCGAGCGGAATAAATTTGGTTCAATTCCATATTCTGAAGAAGAAATTATTGCCGAAATGGGTGCTGCTTTTTTAAGTGCCGAGGTTGGAATTAATTATGATGCAATTGTAGAAAATAATGCTGCTTATTTGCAAGGCTGGTTAAATAAATTGAAGGAAAACAAACGATTTATTTTTAAGGTTTCAGCAAAAGCACAGCAAGCTACTCGATATATTTTAGGCAATGAAATTTAAAACTTAAAAGCTGTTTTTGATTTGGCTCCTGTTTTGCGATATGTAGAACGGGGAGCATTTCGGATATGTGTTGTTGTTTTTTGGCGAGTTTGACAATGACTTCCTACCTTTCAAGGAAGTCATTGTCAAACTGTTTTAAGCATTTGATTTACATCGAGCAAAAAAAGTGCTTTTTACTTTTTTAGATAGAAGCTTCAACGCTTTTAAATATACAAATCAGTAAGCGAGTTAGGCAACTCGCTTGCTGTTCCTTTTAGAAAAGCCAACGCCAAGCATAGCGAAAATGCAGCTGGTCCACCGCCACAAAACTGGACACCCAGCAGCATTTTCGCACACGCAAACAGGAGCAAAAAAAATCATGTCAGCAAAGCTGAGCGTGATTTTTTTGCACCTGTTTTAAACCCAACTCAATCCAATCCTCGATTAATCGGAGGCGATATCAACCGACGAGCGAAAGTGGCCACTTCCCCACCCTAGCAGCTATATACCAGAATCACTGTATCAAAAAAAAGGTAGTTAGGAATTAGCCGAAGAAAGCCTTATTTTTGGTTACTATATTTCCAAATTACTGTATCAGGTTAACCACTAGTTTGATTTGATACAAAAAATGATTTGAGTGTGTGACAAATTAGGGTCAGAAATAATACTAAAGCAGGAGTTTAATAGAATTCGTAAATTTAGTTTGCGAAAAAAAAATAAAAACTCTAAAAAACTCCTGCAGCAATATATGGAAAATTCAGCATTAAGTAAGATTATCAAAAGAGAAGTAGCTAAGTTAACAGAATTGACAGAAGAATATATAGATAAAGACACCCGTGTAGATAAGATGGAGTTAGGATTGTTGAAAGAATTACTATCGATTTGTTTTATATTGTTAGATTATATTCTACAGCAAAAGATAAGTCAAAAGCTAGATAAAACGCCAATAATTAAGAGTAAAGAAAAGATATTTCACAAGGGATTACAATCAAGAAACTATCAAAGTTTATTCGGAGTCCATCATATTTCACGACCGAGTTATTGGACAAAAACAACAGGTAAACTATATGTAGTAGACGAAGATTTAAGTTTACCGAAAGGAAATTGGTCTTATAATTTACAAGAATTAATAGGTTTAAATGCCTCAGAGAATGATTTTAGAGAAAGTGTAAAAACAGTTAATAAATTATTAGGTTTGAAATTAAGCGGTAAATCTTCAGAACGAAATTCAGGTCGCTTAGGGGTAGTAATCGACATGTATTACGATGAGAAAAAGGTAGAACCAAGAACAGATTTAGTTTGTTTTAGTGCGACCTTTGACGGCAAGGGCGTACCAAAAATAAAAGAGGCAAAAACGAAAGAAGGCAACCCTAAAAAAAGATTAGGTAAAGGAGAAAAGAGAGGGATTATGCAAATGGCTACAGTAGGAGTAATGTCATGTTTTGAGCCAAGAAACGAACAAGTACTAGCATTATTAACACGCTGATGGGTAGTCCATTAAGAAAGTGGAGCCAGATGGCGTAACACAACTAGAGCGGCAAGTCAACGATAATAAGTGGCATCAGAATATACATAGGCGTGCATTTTAGCAGACCAAGAAAAAAGTATAGATTACGGGATTCGTTATATAAAAGAAAGGATGAAGCATCCAGATAGTAAATTTGTTGTACCTCTGGATGGCGGTATCGGCTTAGAAGACAAAGTGTTAGCAGCAGTCAAAAAATATGGGCTTGAAGCGCAATTCGATGGAATAATAATGGACATTATTCATGTGAGTGAATATGTATGGAAAGCAGGTACCGCATTACATGGAGAAAAATCTAAATCACGTGCTCCTTGGGTAAGGGAGACATTAGAAGATTTGTTAGCAAGCAGAACAGATAAAGTGATTGAGCGATTAGAGGAGGCGGTAGAAAAAAAGAGGTTATCAAAGACAAAAATTAAGCAGATTCAAAAACGATTACCTACTTCAAAAACCATAAACATAAAATGGATTATAAAATATTTATTGACAAGGGGTACCCTGTGAGTTCAGCTTTAGTGGAAGCAGCTTGTGGACATTTAGTTAAACAAAGAATGGAACAAAGTGGTATGAGATGGTCTTCTGCAGGGGCTCAAAATATAATGGATTTGAGAGCAGTAAAACTAAATGACGATATGGAGGATTTTATCGAATTTGTAATTGCCAAAGATAGAATTAGAAAAAATGACAAAGTTGCTTAATATTACTTTTGACCCTAATTTGTCACACACTCATTTCTTTTTTCCGTTGCTGCGTTTCTGCATTTTGGATGCAGTAAGTAAGGAACATATAATTCCAACAGATGATAGAGTTCTTAATCAATCTGGTACAAGATTCTGCAATTAGCTGTTCTTGTCGAGTGGGAAAAATAAACTCGCCATTATTAGCAAAACGAATTGCCGAAGAAAAACGATTGGCGTTTTCAATCTTGTTGAGTTGTTTTCTGATGGCTTGGCGTAGTTCCACATTATCAATGTATTTTAAAATGAATAGGGTCTTAATGATTTTGCCATATTCTTTTAAGGCTTTGTAAACAGGGTGCTGTCTGGAATAGGAGTTGAGCCGCTTGAAAATTTGAGAGGCAGAACATTCTTTTAACTTGATGGAAGTGATTAGCCGTAAGATATTATCCCAATTTTCTTTGATGAGTCCACGTTGATATAGCCATTTGGCAATATTTTATAGCCATCTTTGGCATAGGTAGCGTTCTTAGCAAAAGCATAAAGTTGTTGTTTGTAGAGTCGAGCAATTCGTGGAGCAAATTCAAATCCTAGCAAGTCAGTTAGAGCAAATACCGCCTCGGTGTAGCCGTGCGTATCGGTTACTGTGAATCGTAGATTTAATGACCTCATTATGAATCAAACCATCAACTACATAGGTTGCCTCTCTTTCGGCTGGACTAATGACCGTTGAATATTGTTGAAGTTGTCGCTCGTCTGTATGGGAATAAACAGTTACACCTCTGCCTTTTTTGAAGTATTTATAGGAATAAGCTGAATGAACAGAGTTACCCTTTACGCCAAATTTCTGTCCGTCACTAGAGGTATGCAATTGGTCTTTATAGCGTTTATAAAGTTGAGGTAGTTCCATTTTTGCCATAAAATTAACAATGGTATCATTGGCTTTATCAATGTTGGATAGACTAAAATAAGCATTAACAGTATTTTCTAATTCTGCCTCGGTCATTGGTGTTGCCACTTTAGTCATGGTAGGAATGCCCAGATTACAACCATAAGCGGTTATGCCAGCATAGAAGAGTGAATTATTAGGTCGTTCTTTTGGATATTTTGGCTGAAAATGGATAAAATCGTTTAAATATCCTGTGGTATAATGAACGGTTGCCAATATTTCAGACAAAGGAATAATCTTGGCATCAGGAAAAATATCCGCTAGTTTTTGCGTCTTTGGTTTATCTACACTTGGCGTAGCTACGCTAAAATCTCCGTTTTCCTTGAAGCGCATATACTTGTTTTCTCCAAGCAGGATGCTTTGATTGGTACTATGAAAAGCAGCATCCACTCTCTTTTTTAGTTTATCCATGATGGAATCAAAGGCAGTAAGATGACTTAACTGTGCTTGAATCAATAATGCGTCTTTGTTTTTGTTCCATAAATCCAATGCAATAAGATATTCATCAAAGGCTTTGTAGCGGTAGGAATATTTTAAGTTAATAGCCCCTGCTTTGATTGCTTTGCAAATGGCATCAAAGAATAATACCTTAAACAGCGAGATTCTAAACTTATCTCCAGCCCCAAAGACTGCTTTATTTTCTTTATCCGATAAAAAATTAGCAGGAATGAATTTAGTAATTGCTCCATTCTTTTGCCTAAATTCCTTGATGGTTTCCAGTAGTTGTTGGTCAGAATTTTGCTCATTGAAATGGAGGTACTTAACGATTGTTGCAACCTTCTTTTGTAAAGCGAGGGAGTGACTTTCTAAAATATCATAGTAAGCATCTGTATCGCTACTTTCATGTTTTTGTTGCCATTCCCTGACGGTATAACTATTCAATAATCCCTCTGCTTGTTCGGGAAAAAGTTGTCTGAAGAATTGAACTAATTGAGTATCATTTAGAGCAACAACTTTCGACCAAAGCATATCCCTTATTAGGGCTTCTTTATCGAGTGCTTCACAGTAATTATTAAACACTAAATCCGTTGTAGGTTTATTGAGATTGTGCAATTCAAGTTTTCTTTCTAAATGCTCTTTGCGCACCAAATTTTTACCGACTTACACTCTAGCAGTAAAATATCGGTCAATTGGTCTTCAAATTGGTAAAGCTGATAAACCACAAAAGCTAGTAAATGTAGATATTTAGAAAGTGCCTTTCGCCGCTTGATTTGGTCTATTTTATAATGAACGACCAGTTCGCCATAATGCCTAATGGCATCAGGATTAAGTCTTAATTTATCAATGAGAGGATAAACGATTTTGGCAATATGCTGAATCTGCAATAGTTTTTCGATATTGGATTTAATACTTTTGGTACTATCGGTGGTGTCAAAATTTTTCAATTCAGTTAATGGATAAGAAGCATTATCGGCTCGTTCATTTGCTGGGGGTCTTTCTAATAATTTACCCATTGCCTTTTTGTGACTGTCGGTTAAATGAGTATCTAAATTATCAAGCAAACTCTTTGCATATTTCCTAACCGCTTTGGCAATGAGTGTTTGTAAGGTGTTATATGATGGCAACTCAATTCGTTTTTGTCGAAGATGCTCCACCATAAAATTAAAAATTAGCTTTGGTCGAAATTGAGATTGTATCATCTTACTGGCTGCTGTTTTCAAAAAACCAAGATGGGTAGCACCATTGAAAGGATAATAATTGAAATGTTCTAAAACCAATTTTTTGTGCCTATAAAAAGTCTCAAAACTATAAGCTGCTTTATCCACCGAAAAATCGAAGATGCCCATTCGCCTACAAACAAACTCAATGTCTCTATCTCGAAATCGGGCAGGCGTGAAGAATCGTCCGCAGGCTTTGAAGTAAGCATAAGTGAGATGGAAACAAACTTTATTGGTTGGAGTATGGAAAGAGGACAGGTGCTTTTTAAGTCCAGCAGGTAGGGTCAAAATAACTTTCGGTCAGCACTATAAAACTTAGGTGGATAGTCGTATTCGGCTATTTCCTTTTCACTTAGAATAGTTAATCGGGCATGAGGTGGGGTTTTAATGAAAATTAGGGATTATAGAGCGTTAATAAAACCTCGGTATTCTTTCCTATCCAAAATGGTAAATAAACCAGTTAATAAAAGTATCTTTGCTAAACAAAAAAGCCGTAAATTTATCAACGTTAATTAACCCTTTGTAAGTAATAGTTTATTAACTAATATAATGCCATTATGCTAATTGGATATGCTAGAGTCTCGACCTTTGACCAAAACCTTGATTTACAAAAGGATGCCTTGACTAAAGCAGGCTGTGAAAGAATCATTGAGGAAACAGCATCGGGTAAAAATACTGAGCGACATGGTTTAAATAGCATCAAGGAGATTTTGCGAAAGGGAGATACTCTAGTCGTTTGGCGGTTAGACCGATTAGGCAGGTCACTCAAAGACTTGATTGAATGGATAAATTATCTGGATACTCAAGAAGTCGCTTTTAAAAGTTTACAGGAATCTATTGATACTTCGACGACAACAGGAAAATTAATCTTTCATGTTTTTGCCGCATTAGCCGAATTTGAACGCAACTTGATTAGAGAGCGAACACAGGCTGGATTAATGGCGGCTCGTGCAAGGGGTAGATTAGGTGGAAGACCTAAATCCTTGGATAAGGATAAACGGCAAGCGGTAGCTAAACTTTATGAAGATGGCAAAATGCCTGTGATGGAGATTTGCCAGATGTTTCAGATTTCTAAGCCTACGCTTTATAAGTATGTGAAGCAAGTTAAGCAATCACAAAAATTAAGCGAATAATGAGCTATAAGCAATTAAGTGTTTTACTGTTAGTTCTGGTATTTTTTGGATGTACAAAAAATGAAGCTATTGATGATAAATGTCTTCTCCCTGAAGACTATGGGCTGGTAGATTTTGTTGAACCTCCTGATTTAGTAGGGTGGCATCCATATCAAAATAACGACACTATTACATTCGCTAGAGAAGATAGTCTTAAAAAGTCATTTAGAGTTTTGATAAGTGATACGCTCGGATATTCCCCATTGACTTGTTTTACTCCTTGTCCAAATAATCCAGAGGAATGGGGTTGGATACAATATACTAGCCAATATATAAGTGTAAATCTAAAATCAATTGAAAATGAAGATTTAACTGAATTATCCTCAACACCTTCTGAAATTAGTATTCGCTTATCTTCAAATCTATTAATTTATAATAGTACGGGTAATGCTGATTTTGTAAATATCGACATTAATAGTAGCAGATTCATTGTAACAGATACTGGTCTAAACTTTTCGTTTAATGTTACTGGTATTTTCCCTCATAATCTCAATGGAAATGAAAATTTAGATAAATACAAACTCATCCCTTTCATTGAGTTTAACGGGGTAGAATACAATAATATTTATGAATCTAGTTGTTCGGATTGTGACGAGGTAGGAAAAGTTTATTATTCTAAAGAGCATGGAATAATTGCTTTTTTTGGCAAGGACGAACTTCTGTGGCACTTTACCGATTAAGGTCATACAAAAAGTGGGCAATTTTATCCTTTTGTGCAGCTAGACCCAAGGTACTTGTAATTATCCCCCACCTTGAATAAAAGATAGTTTTCAAAAAGTGGATATTTATTAAAGGTAATTTCTAAGGTATCTTCCTTTTTTACAGTTTCATATCTGAACGGGTCTAAATTTAAAATATTAAGTTTCCGTACTTCATCTGAACCATAAATTTTTAGCACCCTAGTCTCTGCTTGATTTTTACTAAAAAGAAGAAAGGGAAATGACTTGATTTTTTTAAAAAACACTATTGTTTTTTATATCAGAAAAAGTACGGACACGTGGAGAGTATCGAGTAATCTGACCTGATGAAACTGTGGCAGATTGTGTAAGAAAAGTTAAATGAAAAACTTCATTTTCCGCTTTATCTAAGCTAATAAATAAATCTTCTTCTTTATTTTGAGTATTGATTTCTACTTCGTATCTTATTTGGCCATTATTATTACTGACTACAATCCAGAACCCTCAATCCATACTTAAAGCCTCTTTTAATATAGTGCAGCTAAAGGTTAAGTTTTTAGGTGATAATACCTCATTTTCAAATTCGGTATCACAGTTTAATTCCATTCAGGTTCGTTCTCCATTTCAGGTATAATAATTTCTTCTGGACCACAACCTTGAAGCGCAAGGAAAAACAGAAAGCCTAATAGGGAAAAAGTTAATTTGACATTCATTTTAAGGATTTTTTGTATAGAGATTATTTTACTTGTTTACGAATATTTCGTTTCTTCAAAAAAGTATTAAAGAAATATAAGACCCATATCTAAGATTCTTAGAAATCTTCCTTCCCGATAAGCCCAGTTGTAGCCAGCCTTTGATTTTTTCTAAATCATTATCATACATGCTTTTCTGAACAGTACCCATTGGTTTACCTAATATAGCCCCTTTTGATTTTTTGGCAGCAAGTGCCTCTTTTGTTGGTCTCCCAAAGCCAAAAGGGAGAATTTGCCCACGAAAACAAACGACTTACATAAAAACCACCTCAGTCGTGTTTAAAAAGAAAACAGCCAAAGCATCCAAAATGATACTGAACCCCACAGAAGGCAGCATTCGTCTTAATGCTTAATCACTTTCCCATTAGTAATCATCTGACCATCTGCATTAACAACTTGGTAAAAGTAAAGCCCATTAGCTAAATGACCCGTAGAGACTTGTTGAGTGGCATCTGTTAAAATAGTGGATTGTACATGCCGACCTGTTACATCAAACAATGATAATTGAGACAAACTACCATCTAGTAAAGCTTTTTTTCTACGATTAGAAAATCTCCAAATGGATTGGGAGATATAGAGTGTAAGATTTCATTATCTTTTTCGTTTTTGGTCGAAGTGGTAACATTTGTTAGATTCTCATACCACATAATTCTCGAACCTTTTTAAATGAAGTCAATATATCTGAATCTCCATCACTATCAATATCACCTAGATAAATATCGGTTTCTAAATCATCACCAATGGATAATATTTTTTGACTTGAAAAACTACCAAATCCATCGTTTTCATACCATGCCAATTTATCGTCCTCACTAGAAGTGGATACCACATCAAAATCTCCATCGTTATCTAAGTCTTCAGTATAAACTCGTTTAGCACCTTCTGCACTAGTACTTATTATGTTCTGGTTAGAAAAAGAACCAGACCCATTGTTTTCATACCATGCAATTTTATTATCGCTAGAGGAAGCTGATAAGACATCTAAATCTCCATCTCCATCTAAATCTGCAAGGTTGGCATTTTGTCCAGATTCTATTTCAGTTGTAATAATTCTCTCTGTAAGGAATAAATTATTTCCATTATTCTCGAACCAAACAATCTGGGGCTTATCACCAGAAAAGGATGATAAAATATCTAAGTCGCCATCTGAATCTAAATCCCCTCCAATGGCACTCATAGGTACATTATATTTTGAAGAAAAAGAAAATGTTTTTTTTCAGAAAAAGAACCAAATCCGTTATTTTCATACCACGCAATTTTAAATTCATAACCACTTGGAGGCCAGCCAGAGCAAGAAAGAATATCAATATCTCCATCTTTATCAATATCTACAGGAGAAATAAATCTAACCTTCTCCACATTACGTGCTATTACTTTCTCCTCAGAGAAAATTCCTAAACCGTTATTCTTAAACCAAACAAATTTCTTTTCAAAAAAGTATGCTGAAAGTACATCCTGATTTCCGTCTCCATCTATATCAGCAACAGAAATATTTGTAGAAATATTTTGACCCTCTGTATACTTGACGAATTAATTATACTAGAGCGTCCTTCTCCAGACGAAATAATAAGCGGTTATGAAAAAGCTCCATTTCCATCATTTTTATACCATGCAATCATATTACCGCTCGAAATTGCATCTTTATATCCATCTCTATTTAAGTCGGCTAAGTGAATATTCTGGATTCTAGTAGCAGAGATATTAGAAATTCTAGCTTCAAAGAAAGAACCATTTTCATTATTTTTATACCATGCAATTTTATCTTCAGCGAACGATGCAGCGGCGAAATCCATTTTGCCATCATTGTCAAAATCCTCAGTGATAATATCTGTCGAACTAAATAAACAACTTGTAATTAATTTTGATTCATCCATAAATATTCCTTCCCCTTCGTTTCATACCATACAATATCACCGTTTTCCAAAGTGGCTAATACATCTAAATCACTGTCATTATCTATGTTTATCGTTTTAACGTTTATAACCTTGGTCGTAATATTATTAACACCAAATTCATTAACACCAAAATTACCAAGACCATCATTTTCTAACCATATTATTTTTCCTCCTATTTTACTTAAAACGATGTCTATATCTCCATCATTATCAAAATCGGCTTTATCTATATTGCCAATATCTGTAGGTAAATTGACCAATAGTTTTTCAGTTGAAAAAGATGTTGCTCCTTTGTTTTCATACCAAACTAATTTTTTTCTAGGAAAAAAGTCATCTCTTATTGTGATTATATCCATATCTTCATCGCCATCCAAGTCAATTGCATAAATATCAGATACATATGATAAAGTCGGAATAACATCCTGCTTTGAAAACCTTACCTTCTCCCTTATTCTTATACCATGTAATTTTATTATCTGCCCCAGATGCTGATAAAATATCTACCCATCCATCGTTATCTAAATCTTCAAGGAAAATTTTACTTTGAGCTAGTACACTCCCTAAATTATTTAATTCTGGGGAAATAATTTCCTGGTTAGAAAAATTATTTATTCCATTATTTTTATACCAAAAAATGTATTCTTCCGTAACTGTCAAAACATCTATATTTCCATCATTATCAACGTCGGTTGTGATAACAGCACTTAAATTTGTTGCCTTTGTAGAAATTACAAATTGATTAGAAAAATTTCCAGAACCGTCATTTTCGTACCATGATATTATATCTGTTCGATTCGATGCGGTTACAATATCCATATCCCCGTCCTTATCTAAATCTACAGAATGAATACTTATAGGGCTACATGCATCACAGGAGATAAAAGGTTCTTTTCCTACAAACTGGCTTAATAATAAAGATGAAAACAGGAAAGAAAAAATCAAGATTGTTAATATTCTTTTCATTGATTGGGTTAATTATATTTGCTTTTTATAAAATTATTATCTTATATCTGACATTCACGAGTTGAGAAAGAAGATTTTTATAATTAAAAAAAAGGGTATTACTTTGCTTTGTGAAAGAAGCAATAATTACAAAATTAGGAATAATCCCAATAGCACAGCAGTTTATTGAGGAATTAGGGATAGCTGAACTAATAGATTCGCATATAGCATCTGGTAATGAAGAAATATCCCATGGCAAAGTAGTAAATGTACTACTATTGAATTTATTGGATAGTCCACGTCCCTTATATCAAGTTTCAGATTGGTTGTGTGACTACGCAGATGGACTAGGAGAATTTGGAAAAGAAGCCCAAAAATTCCACGATAAGCGATTAGGAGCAAGTTTGGATGCACTTTATTCGAGCAATCGCCATACGATATTAAGTGAACTGAGTGGTCAAGTAATCGCTAAACATAAAATCTGTACAGATATTATTCATAATGATACCACCACAGTAACGTTTGCAGGCAAATATGAACGAGACCAAGGAAAAGGGAGTGAAATAATAATGACACAAGGCTACAATAAAGACCATCGACCAGAGTGTAAGCAGTTAGTTTTTGGTTTAAATGTAAGTGGAGATGGGTATGTGCCTTTATTAGCTCAATTATATAGTGGAAATACGAGTGATGACCAAACTCATGCAGTAAACTGGCAGGCATTACGAGAATTACTGAATCGGGTAGATTTTATTTATATAGCTGATAGCAAATTATGTAGTACAGAAAACTTAGTATTTATAGCTTCCGCAGGTGGATTATTTATAAGTATTTTACCAGCGACTAGAAAGGAGGTACAAGATTTTCATAAAACACTTAGCGAAATAATTGAACCAAATAGCCCAGATTTACCCGCTAATTGGGAAGCAGTTTATCGCAAAGAAAACAGTCGGAAGCGGGGCGAATATATAACTTATAGAATTAAAGAAGTCTCAAAAACAAAAGAGGGTTTTCGGCTGCTATGGGTGCATAGTAGTTCAAAAGCAGAACAAGATGAGCATCGAAGAAAGCTAAGAATAGAGAAAGCTGAACAGTTTTTAGAGGGCTTAAATGCAAAACTGAATCAATACTATTTAAAAACAGAAGAGCAAATTCAAAAAGCTATAGAAAAGGGACTAGGAAAAACTACCCAATTCTTTGATATAGAGATAATTGCAAAAGAACAAATTACTGAAAAGCAAGAAGGAAGAGGAAGACCAGGACCTAATACAACATGGATAAAACAGACTGTTCTTAGCTATGAAATAAAGTATGTCATTAACCCATTAGCTATTACAAAAGCGGCAAATAAAGATGGTATCTTTCCCTTAGTAACTAATACAGAATTAGAGGGTGTTGAAGTATTAAAAAACTATAAGAACCAACCTTTTTTAGAGAAGCGGTTCAATTCTTTAAAATCTGTTTTAGATGTTGCCCCTGTATTTTTGAAAAAACCAGAACGAATTGAAGCTATGTTATTCCTTTATATTATTGCTTTGATGCTTTTGGCACTTATTGAAAGAAGGATTAGGAAAAACATGAAGGAACAAGATATAGTTGATTTGCCTATTTTACCACAAGGAATGAAGACACAAAGACCAACTTGGTCAAATATTAAGTTTTGTTTTAATAGCACAATAATGTTGAGTGTTTTGTTCGGGGACGAGCAAGATTGGCAACATCAAGTTAAGGGTTTAGGTAAAAATCAACAACAAGTCTTGAATTTATTAGGTATTGAAGATGAAAAATACCAAAAAATGACTCCGAATTGGTGGTTGAACATCACCGATAGAGGGGGATAATTAATTAAAAAAATAGAGTTTTCAAACTCGTGAATGTAAGATGTAAGTGTTGTACTTCCCAATAAATCTAAAGATTATGCTGGTAGTCTAAATCTAAAAACAAAGACAGATAAGACGGATGCAAAAATGTTAGGTCAAATGGGTATCGAAAGAGATTTATTCAAATGGCAACCTATCAGCACTAAAATGCGCATACTCAAGCAGTTAACTCGCGACCGAGTGAGTATTTTAACCGAAAAAACGGTAATCAGCAATAAAATACATGCATTAAATCATTCTTTTGAGCCTGAAAAAAGAGTCATTAAGAGAATGAATCAACGTTTAAAATTGCTTACTAAACAACTTAAAGAAGTGGAAAAAGAAATTGAACAAACGATTAAAGCAGATGAATTACTTAATGATAAAGTAACTAACATTTGCAAAGTCAAGGGGCTAGGACTCTTCACGGTTGCAACAGTAATTGCTGAAACAAATGGTTTTATTCTTTTTACTTCTAGAGGTCAACTGGTCAGTTTTGCTGGTTATGATGTCGTCCAAAAAGAATCAGGCATTTCAGTAAAGGGTAAACCCAGAATTTCTAAAAAAGGAAATGCCTATATCCGCCGAGCTTTGTACTTTCCAGCAATCACTATGGTCAAGCATGAACCCCAATTCAAACAATTATTTGATAGAGTTTTGGAACGTTCAGCCATCAAAATGAAAGGCTATGTAGCTGTACAAAGAAAAGCCTTAATCCTTATTTACACTCTATTCAAAAATAATACAGCTTATGACCCTAATTATCAAAAGGAAAAAAAAGAAACTGAAAAAGACAGTATCCAAAATTGTAGACAGGATACTAATCCTGCCTACTCTGGATGCTTGCTCTAAGGCAACCTCCTTTGTGCTATAAAATTAATATTTTTTTCAAAGAACTGCTTGCTTTTTTACATAGTACCTTGCGGATGGGATGCTAACTTTAAATTTGACAGCCACAAATGTGGAAGTTATTCTTTAGTCGTTACTAAGGAACGTGTAAAAAATAACTTATAACAGTTTGAGTATTCTTTGTTCCTTCTTCGTCGTTAAAAAGCCTCGTCGATGCCCTGCATCGCCTACGTTTTTTGCCTTGAATAAGAAAAAAATAATTACTCACCTTTGTTACAACTTATTCTTCACATGTTCCTAAGAATCTGAATTTATTTTTATTTTACTACTTAGGGCTTTATCTTTGGAAAATGAAAAAAATATTCAGTTTCATTACGCTATTTTTACTAATAAGCATAACTCTTTTTTCACAAGCAGAAGAAGCTAAAGTTTTAGGGCAATGGTCAGATAGTACACTAATTGGGTCTAGTGCACATAATAACACCTATAATGAAGTCTGGGGAGTGGCGATTAATGGGCATGAATATGGTATCATTGGCAGCACTAGTGGCACGCATTTTATTGATGTGACAGACCCGACAGCTCCATTTGAGGCATTTTTTGTAGCGGGTAGGTCCGCAGGAAATCATATTGTACATCGGGATTATGATGATTATAATGGGTATTTATATGTAGTAGCAGATGAAGGAGGAAGTAGTTTTCAAATCATTGATATGAATCAATTCCCAGAAACAGTCTCTGTGACAAATAGTGGTTTAATTTATCAAGCACACAATATTTTTGTAGACAAGGAAAATGCTAGGTTATATGCTTTAGGGTCACAAGTACAGACTTTTGATATTACCGAACCCAATAAACCAGTTTATTTAGGGGCAGTCAGTGAGTTTGCAAATGGAACTTTTCGCTACTTTCATGATGGATATTTCGAAAACAATGTCGCATTCTTGAATACAGGGACTTCAGGACTAATCGTAGCTGATTTTACAGATGCAACCAATCCCGTGCTAATCAATTCTTTGACAGAATATCCAGCGCGTGGATATAATCACTCTGGATGGATTTCGACAGATTGCAATACCTATTATTTTGCAGATGAAAATCATGGAAGTGACCTTAAAGTATTGAATGTGAATGACTTGTGCGACTTAGAAGTCGGCAACACGTTCGATGCACAAGTAGAAAATGTAAATAGTATTGCACATAACTTAATTGTTTCTTGTGATTATTTATATACCTCTTACTATTACGATGGATTGAGAGTGTATGATATTTCGGACCAACAAAACCCTCAATTGGTACGCTATTATGATACCTATCCAAGCGTGGATAGAGCCCGCTATGAAGGCGCATGGGGCGTGTTTCCATTCTTGCCTTCTGGCAATATTTTAGTATCAGATATGCAGTCTGGATTATTTATTTTTGAAGGAATGGGAGATGATTGTGCAAGTCAAGGACGAAATACTGGATGTTTAGAAAGCCAAGTTTGTGGTTTGACACCAACAAAAGATATTGGCTTATTTAATGATATCCAAATTAGCCCAAACCCTACCACTGACAGAGCTTTACTTATCGTTAACCTTTCTGAGACATTATCCGAGCTATCGGTTTCGTTATTAAATACAAATGGACAGAAACTAGATAGTTGGCAATATCAAAATTTGTTAGTTGGCAAAAATGATTTTTCCATTTTATTACCAAATTCCCTACCACCAGGTGTTTACTTTTTATCTTTGCGCAGCGAACAATTTCATCAAACGAAAAAAGTAATTATTGAAAAGTAATTTTCGTCATCATATTAGACAAATAAAAAGTGAGTTTGGTACAATGCCCCAAATAACTGACCCTCCAATATTGGGGACAAGGAAACTAATAACTAACCTGTCTAATAGATTCGCTACCCATTTAATTGGCGTTTCAACTTCAACATATTTTCATCTTTTAGCGGCCCTAAAATTTTTCAAGTCAAAAAAAGCTAAACTGAAAAATCCCTCTATGCTAAAAGAAGAAATAAACCCATCATTTCTGGTTGACTTTTTATTACCTAGCCCCTTACGATTTACAATTATCTTCATTTTATTGATTATTGCTCAGTCGCTTTCTGCCCAATATCCAGGAAGTAGCCGAGGTAACTTTGGAGGCAATCGGGGAGGAGCTAGAGGTTCTAGTGGCGGTAGTTTTGAAAAAGACCCATCAAGAGACACCTTGAGCAAAGATGTTTTTATTTATTATGCAGATAATGCTGAGCGTAAAACAAAATTTCAGGATAGCAGCATGATAAATTTTCATGTGTATGACCCTGCTCGGCAAGCAGAATATGAGTATGTTCATTTAGGCAATTTAGGGTCAGCACATCGACAAATAGTTTACCAACCTAGGATGCATAAGGGCTTTGATGCAGGTTATCATAATTATGACTTGTATAAGACCAATCCAGAAGATATCCCATATTATAGCTTAGAAAAAGTCTATTCAGATATCTACTTCTCGCAATCTAGCCAAGAAAAAACTTCTTTTAATGGTTTGTTAGGAAAGCCTATTGGAAAGCAAATGAACATGGGCATTTATTATAAAAATATTAGAAATAAAGGGCAATATACCAATCAAAATGCGCGGGCAAATGCCTTCTCAACTAGCTTTGATTATCAGTCAAAAAATCAAAAATATCGTAGCTATTTAAGTTTTACAAGCAATACTATCCAGCAAAAAGAAAACGGTGGTGGCGTATTGAACGATGATAATTTCAGAAAATCACTAGTAGCCCCGGGACGTCCCGTGAATACAGAATCTGGCGAGTCTAGGTATTTCGAAAGAGCTGTTAATTATACCCAGTTTTATATTTTACAGAAAACACCTAAAACAAATCTGCCAGAACCAACCAAAGAAGATTCTCTAAGAGCAGCAGTGACAGCCGTCAAAGATACCGTCCAAACTGGACAAGAAATAATTGCTCAAAAACCTCCAACGCCAAACAAACAACCCTCCAAAGGTGCATTGAAGGGTAGACCGAAAGGTCAGAATATCCAGCAATCACGACCGTCTGCTCCCATAGAGACAGTGCCTACATTACCTGAAACTGGTCGCAAATTTACGCTAATGCATAATTTGTCCATTCGAAAAAACACCTACAAGTATTCTGATGTAGATACCTCCGCTTATATTTCTGATTTTGTTCAAGATGACCGAGGCGTTAGAAGTTTTATAAGAACCAATCAAATTGAAAACACGGCGAGCATTCGTACTTATAAATTGGCTAAAAATGAAGAGATGACCCTATTTGGTGTAAAGGAAGGCGCACCAGTGCAAAAGGATTTAGTAGAAGTCGGGGCGACTCATTTATACACCAAACTCTATCAAGAACCGAACGATTCGTCGATTCATAATCTTTTTCTTTTTGGTAAAATACAGTTTACCCCTTCCCAAAAGTTGAAGCTAAACACCTATGCGCACCTTGGAATGTTGAGTCATGTAGGGGACTATTATTTAAAAGGAGACTTATTGTGGGACACTAAAAAATTAGGCAAAATTGAGTTGTCTTTAACCAATCAATTTTACAAACCCAGTTTGATTCAACAACGGTTCCTATCCACGCAGACGACTATTTGGGACAATAATTTTAAAAAAATAAATGAAACGACCTTATCTGCAAAATATGCCTTACCAAAGCTAAAAATAGACTTGACTACTAATTATCACCTCATAGATAACTTTATTTTTAATGATAGTTTAGCCAGACCAGTTCAGTTTGACGGCCAACTGAATATTCTTCAATTGGTGGCTAAAAATCAAATTGATATTTGGAGGTTTCATTTGCAAAACACGGTTTATTTTCAGACGACTACTAATAATAATGTCATTCGATTTCCAGAAATCTATTCCATCCACAGACTATACCTTGATTTGAAGCTGTTCAAAGTCATGGACTCCCAGTTAGGTGGAGAAGTTAGATTAAACTCACCCTATAAACCAGATAATTTCCAACCATTAACCGCTCAATTTTTTCAACAAGAAACAACCGTTGGTACTTATCCAGTAATAGATGTCTTTTTCAATTTTAGAATAGAGCAATTTAGATTCTTTCTAATAGGAGAGAATTTGTGGGGTTTAAACCGACAAGCAGATTTTCATTTTAATACTTATACCTACCCCATTCCTGATTTTCAACTGCGATTTGGTTTTAGGTGGTTATTTTTGGATTAGAGCATCATTTATGGGTACCTTATCTATTTCCAACTCCCTCATAGTTTCTCGCATCAATGGCAATTTACGGCTATAAATCCCCGTTTAAATTATCAAAAGGAGAAAAATTCTAGCTAACTAGATTTTTTCTCCTTTTCTTTTGTTGTAAATTGGTACTTTTACCACATCCCGATTTATAGCGCATATAAGCTACCTGAAGGGATTCAGTTAGTACATCGCTTGGATTTGCAATGAATTCTTGAACCTATACTTTTAAATGAATTTAGAATATTTCATAGCTAAAAAAGTAGCAGAAGCGAATAAAAAATCCTTTTCTAGGATGATTATTCGAATTGCTATTGCTGCTATAGCCTTGTGCTTGGCAGTGATGATAGGGGCTACTGCTATGATTAGTGGTTTCAAAAAAGAAATAAGTGATAAAATTTTTGGGTTTAACGGACACATACAAATTACGGCTTTAGGACCAAATAGTGGAAGTGTCGCCCTAGAAACTGAGCCAATTGAAAAAGACCAACTGTTCTATCCAGAATTGGCAGAAACTGGGCAGTTATCCTACCTTACCAACCGTAAGTTTCTAGGATTTAACCTGCCTGGAGAATACGAAACAGAGACCAAAGGCGGCATCAAACATATTCAAGTATATGCGCTCAAGCCAGGGATTATAAAAACTAAAGAAGCTATCGAGGGAATTGTTTTGAAGGGTGTTGGCGCAGATTATGATTGGGATTTTATCAATCGTTTTTTGCAATCAGGTGAATTGCTAAACTTGAAGGCCGACAAATCGGAACGGGGCATCATGATTTCTCAGCAAACCGCTGACAGGCTGAATATATCGGTAGGAAAATCATTTAATGTATATTTTGTCCAAGGAAATACCCAAATCCCTAGAAAACTAAAGGTAAAAGGAATTTATAAAACTGGTCTTGTAGATTTTGACAAAGGTTTTGCCTTGGTTGACATCCGATTTTTACAGCAATTAAATAAATGGACACCTAATCAGGTTGGAGGTTTTGAAATATTTTTAGACGATTTGGACGATTTAGAAATCTTTACAGAATATGTCTATTTGGATAAACTGCCTAACCATTTGGCTGCAGAAAACCTAAAAAAAGTAGTTCCTAGTCTTTTTGGATGGCTCGATTTTCAAGATATAAATGAAGTGGTGATTCTCAGTATGATGATTGCCGTGTGTGTGATAAATATGATAACTGCACTGCTGATTCTGATTCTCGAAAGGACTAATATGATTGGTATTTTAAAAGCCATGGGTGCTAGAGACTGGACGATTCGAAAAATATTTTTATACCATGCCGCTTACATCATAGGTTTAGGCTTACTTTGGGGCAATATTATTGGCATCGGCTTTTGTCTGCTTGAAGATTATTTTCACTTTATTCAACTATCAGAAGAAAATTATTATTTATCATATGCCCCCATCAATCTGCAATATGGAACAATTGCAGCTCTAAATATTGGAACTTTACTACTAACCGTTACCTTCTTGATTATTCCGACGTATTTAATAACGAAGATTAGTCCAGTAAAAGCGATTAGATTTAACTAGCAATCAAAAAAATGCACAAATCAGGATTTGTAAATATTATTGGCCGCCCAAATGTCGGTAAATCCACCCTAATGAACGCCTTAGTCGGCGAACGAATGTCCATCATTACCAGTAAACCACAAACTACTCGACATCGCATTTTGGGTATATTAAGTGACGAGGATTACCAATTGGTCTTTTCGGATACACCAGGGATTGTTGTGGAAGTAGGCTATAAAATGCACGAAGCGATGAATCGTTTTGTTGCCTCTACTTTTGAGGATTCAGATGTGATGATTTTTGTGACGGACAAATATGACCAGTACGACGAAGATGGACCGACCGTAACTCGACTAAAAAAATTAAAAGTTCCCCTATTTTTGGTCATCAATAAAATAGACCAATGCTCTGATGAAGAAATAACCGACCTTATCACAAAATGGAATAAATGGATTGGTTTTAAAGAAACGATTCCTATCTCCGCTTTGAATAAAGTCAATACAGAGAAGTTATTGACATTAATTTTAGCCAATACGCCAGAAGGGCCCGTCTATTATCCCAAAGACCAACTAACTGACAAACCAGAACGGTTCTTCGTCAGCGAAATCATCCGAGAAAAAATATTACAACTATATAAAAAAGAAGTCCCCTACTCTTGCGAAGTAATTGTCGATTCTTTTAAAGAAGATGTTACCAATAAAGGGGAAAATATCACCCGCATCGAAGCACATATCTATGTCAATCGAAAAACCCAAAAGCCAATAATCATTGGTAAAGGCGGCGCTGCTATCAAAAAATTGGGTACCGAAGCACGAAAAAGCATAGAAGCATTTTTGGATACCAAAGTTTACCTAGAACTCTACGTAAAAATCAAAGAAAACTGGCGAGACAATGATCAGGTCTTAAAAAGGTTCGGGTATCAATAAACTAGTATTCCAGTACAACATGAAAAAAGTAGGCATCACAGGCGGCATAGGCAGTGGAAAAACAACCATTTGCAAAATATTCGAACTACTCGGCATTCCTATCTATTATGCAGACGATAAGGCAAAAGAATTAATTGTCAGAAATGAAGCATTAAAAACAAAATTGATTGATACTTTTGGCAAAGAAACCTACTTACCTGATGGCAGCTATAATAGAGCATACATTGCCAATATCGTTTTTTCCGATAAAAAAGAATTAGAAAAAACTGAATCATATTGTCCATCCTGCCATGTATCAGGACGGATTAGACTGGCATAATGCGCAAGAAGGTGTACCTTATACCCTGAAAGAAGCGGCCATTTTATTCGAAAGCAAAGGACATTTGCAAATGGATAAAAGCATTCTGGTAGTGGCACCAGAAGCTATTAGAATTGAAAGAGTACTAAAAAGAGATGATACTACAGTAGAAGCAATTAAAGCTAGGATTGACAAACAATTGCCAGATGTTGAAAAAATAAAATTGGCGGACTTTATTATTCTGAATGATGGAAAAGCGCCTTTAGTTCCGCAGATTTTGAAGGTCCATGATAAATTGTGTGGGATGTAATTAATGGTTGGGCTACTCAAATAAGAAAAGATGCTATTGGAATTTTGAAAATGGCTAAAAAGTCCACTATAAAACATTCCCATTAACTGGACAATTATAATAGATAAGGAACGGTGAAGAAATAGATTTACTGCGGACATAAACTGTTGAATGGAATGTATAGAATATCGAAATTATCATAATCAGACTAGCGTATTTTCGCTTTTTTTCAAACTTATCCTTTTTTCTTTGCAATTGTTGTATATTTTATCCACTTTTGTTAAGCACTAATCAAAATAGCAATATGAATTTAATCATTGACATAACTATCGTCGTCACTTCTATTATTCTGGTCGAATAACAGAGATCGGTATTTTATGATTTGATAAAATCTATTTTGAAATAAAGCCGTTCTCTTTTCGTAAGGGAACGGCTTTGTTTATAGGGTAGAATAGAATAATGTGGTACTAAAGAGAATGATTAAATTACCCGTCCGCGCGAGGCTCTGCCTCATGAATAGCATTAAGCAGCCTTTGGCTGCATTAAATATACAAAAATCTGTAACTGCCAGAGGCAGTTAAATGCTATGTAGGAGGCACAGCCTCGCACGAACAAAACTTAAAAAAAAAGAGTCCCTATAAAATTACCCGTCGTAATAAAACCAATAATAGAACGACAAAATATAACCGTCTAAAATACCTTTGGAAAACAAACCAGAATCAACCAACCAAAGCAATAACTAATTTGTAATTAAAAATCAGTATTAATACTTCGTATGGCAAAATTAAATAAATACAGTAGAACGCTTACACAGAACGATGAATTGCCTGGTGCACAAGCCATGCTACATGCTATCGGACTGACTACCAAGGACTTAAAGAAAGCACAAGTTGGTATTGTAAGTACAGGATGGGAAGGTAATTCTTGTAATATGCACCTAAACGCCTTAGCAAAAGACATTAAAAAAGGTGTTAATAAGGAGGACTTGATTGGATTGATTTTCCATACGATTGGAGTGAGTGATGGGATGTCTATGGGTACATCTGGAATGCGTTTTTCCCTTGTATCTAGAGATATAATCGCCGATTCTATAGAAACTGTGGTCTCGGCACAGTGGTATGATGGTATTGTGGCGGTCGTAGGTTGTGATAAAAATATGCCCGGTGCAATGATGGCCATCGGTCGTCTAAATCGACCAAGTATCTTAGTATATGGTGGTACTATCCAACCAGGATGTGTGGCAGGAAAAAAACTAGACATTGTATCTGCTTTCGAAGCATTAGGACAAAAGGTATCAGGGGAAATTAATGAAAAAGAATTTAGAACAGTCGTCAAAAATGCTTGCCCTGGAGCAGGTGCTTGTGGTGGGATGTATACTGCCAATACAATGTCTTCTGCCATAGAAGCAATGGGCATGAGCTTACCTTATAGTTCTTCTAATCCCGCTGTGAGCAAAGACAAGGCGCAAGAAATGGATAGAGTAGGAAAGGCTATAAAGAACCTACTAAAAAAAGATATCAAGCCACGAGATATTATGACGCGGGCAGCTTTTGAAAATGCGCTAACGCTAATAACTGTTTTAGGTGGGTCTACCAATGCAGTATTACACATGATAGCAATGGCAAAATCAGTGGGTGTACCGTTGACCATCGACGATTTCCAGATGATTAGCGATAAGACGCCATTTTTGGCAGACTTGAAACCAAGTGGGCAATATGTAATGGAAGATTTATTCAAAGTAGGTGGAGTACCAGCCGTTTTGAAATTATTACTAAAAGAAGGATACATCG
>CANNZV010005309.1:0-28578 GCA_947561585.1 Caprella mutica
CGTCTAACTCACTCAGTGGTAAAATATATGAGATATGAGTATTATCTAACTCATTTGGTGGTAAAATATATGAGATATGAGTATTGTCTAACTCACTTAGTGGTAAAATATATGAGATGTGAGTATTGTCTAACTCACTTAGTGGTAAAATATATGAGATATGAGTATTATCTAGCTCATTTAGTGGCGAAATATAAGATATATGAGTATTATCTAACTCATTTGGTGGCAAAATATAAGATATATGAGTATTATCTAACTCACTTGGTGGCAAAATATAAGATATATGAGTATTATCTAACTCATTTGGTGGCAAAATATAAGATATATGAGTATTATCTAACTCACTTGGTGGCAAAATATAAGATATATGAGTATTATCTAACTCATTTAGTGGCAAAATATAAGATATATGAGTATTATCTAACTCATTTGGTGGTAAAATATAAGATATATGAGTATTATCTAACTCATTTGGTGGCAAAATATAAGAGATATGAGTATTATCTAACTCATTTAGTGGCAAAATATAAGATATATGAGTATTATCTAACTCATTTGGTGGTAAAATATAAGATATATGAGTATTATCTAACTCATTTAGTGGCAAAATATAAGATATAGGAGTATTATCTAACTCATTTGGTGGCAAAATATAAGATATATGAGTATTATCTAACTCATTTGGTGGCAAAATATAAGATATATGAGTATTATCTAACTCATTTGGTGGTAAAATTTAAGATATATGAGTATTATCTAACTCATTTGGTGGCAAAATATAAGATATATGAGTATTATCTAACTCATTTGGTGGCAAAATATAAGATATATGAGTATTATCTAACTCATTTGGTGGCAAAATATAAGATATATGAGTATTATCTGACTCATTTAGTGGCGAAATATAAGATATATGAGTATTATCTAACTCATTTGGTGGCAAAATATAGATATATGAGTATTATCTAACTCACTTGGTGGCAAAATATAAGATATATGAGTATTATCTAACTCATTTAGTGGCAAAATATAAGATATATGAGTATTATATCTAACTCATTTGGTGGTAAAATATAAGATATATGAGTATTATCTAACTCACTTGGTGGCAAAATATAAGATATATGAGTATTATCTAACTCATTTGGTGGCAAAATATAAGATATATGAGTATTATCTAACTCATTTGGTGGTAAAATATAAGATATATGAGTATTATCTAACTCATTTAGTGGCAAAATATAAGATATATAAGTATTATCTAACTCATTTAGTGGCAAAATATAAGATATATGAGTGTTATCTAACTCATTTGGTGGTAAAATATATGAGATATGAGTATTATCTAACTCATTTGGTGGTAAAATATAAGATATATGAGTATTATCTAACTCATTTGGTGGCAAAATATAAGATATATGAGTATTATCTAACTCACTTGGTGGCAAAATATAAGATATATGAGTATTATCTAACTCATTTGGTGGTAAAATATATGAGATATGAGTATTATCTAACTCATTTGGTGGTAAAATATGTGAGATATGAGTATTATCTAACTCATTTGGTGGTAAAATATAAGATATATGAGTATTATCTAACTCATTTGGTGGTAAAATATAAGATATATGAGTATTATCTAACTCATTTGGTGGCAAAATATAAGATATATGAGTATTATATCTAACTCATTTGGTGGTAAAATATAAGATATATGAGTATTATCTAACTCATTTGGTGGCAAAATATAAGATATATGAGTATTATCTAACTCATTTGGTGGTAAAATATAAGATATATGAGTATTATCTAACTCATTTGGTGGTAAAATATAAGATATATGAGTATTATCTAACTCATTTAGTGGCAAAATATAAGATATATGAGTATTATCTAACTCATTTAGTGGCAAAATATAAGATATATGAGTGTTATCTAACTCATTTGGTGGTAAAATATATGAGATATGAGTATTATCTAACTCATTTGGTGGTAAAATATAAGATATATGAGTATTATCTAACTCATTTGGTGGCAAAATATAAGATATATGAGTATTATCTAACTCACTTGGTGGCAAAATATAAGATATATGAGTATTATCTAACTCATTTGGTGGTAAAATATATGAGATATGAGTATTATCTAACTCATTTGGTGGTAAAATATATGAGATATGAGTATTATCTAACTCATTTGGTGGTAAAATATAAGATATATGAGTATTATCTAACTCATTTGGTGGTAAAATATAAGATATATGAGTATTATCTAACTCATTTGGTGGTAAAATATATGAGATATGAGTATTATCTAACTCATTTGGTGGTAAAATATATGAGATATGAGTATTATCTAACTCATTTGGTGGTAAAATATAAGATATATGAGTATTATCTAACTCATTTGGTGGCAAAATATAAGATATATGAGTATTATCTAACTCATTTGGTGGTAAAATATATGAGATATATGAGTATTATCTAACTCATTTGGTGGCAAAATATAAGATATATGAGTATTATCTAACTCATTTGGTGGTAAAATATATGAGATATGAGTATTATCTAACTCATTTGGTGGTAAAATATATGAGATATGAGTATTGTCTAACTCACTTAGTGGTAAAATATATGAGATATGAGTATTGTCTAACTCACTTAGTGGTAAAATATATGAGATATGAGTATCGTATAACTCACTCAGTGGTAAAATATATGAGATATGAGTATTATCTAACTCATTTGGTGGTAAAATATATGAGATATGAGTATTGTCTAACTCACTTAGTGGTAAAATATATGAGATGTGAGTATTGTCTAACTCACTTAGTGGTAAAATATATGAGATATGAGTATTGTCTAACTCACTTAGTGGTAAAATATATGAGATATGAGTATTGTCTAACTCACTTAGTGGTAAAATATATGAGATATGAGTATCGTCTAACTCACTCAGTGGTAAAATATATGAGATATGAGTATTATCTAACTCATTTGGTGGTAAAATATATGAGATATGAGTATTGTCTAACTCACTTAGTGGTAAAATATATGAGATATGAGTATTGTCTAACTCACTTAGTGGTAAAATATATGAGATATGAGTATCGTCTAACTCACTCAGTGGTAAAATATATGAGATATGAGTATTATCTAACTCATTTGGTGGTAAAATATATGAGATATGAGTATTGTCTAACTCACTTAGTGGTAAAATATATGAGATATGAGTATTGTCTAACTCACTTAGTGGTAAAATATATGAGATATGAGTATTGTCTAACTCACTTAGTGGTAAAATATATGAGATATGAGTATTGTCTAACTCACTTAGTGGTAATACACAGGGTGTCCTCCAAAAAAACGTAACCCAACTTTAAATCAGTATATTTCGACAACTACTAAAGATACCGTCTTCTTTTAAGTGTTATTTTGTTTATTGAATTTTTTTCCATCTAGAGTGAAATTTTCATAGAGATTCATTGATTTTTGTGAATGTTATTAATATTTTATTGATGGGTGGTGAAATGGCCTTGCTCAAATGGTTAGAAAATCGATATTGAAGGATGTTTAAACAAAAAATATATCTTTATTAGACAACTGCCCTATTATTAAAATAGATATATTCCTAGCTTTTAAAAGCATTGTAATAACTATTCCTTTTATATAATATTGACGATATGGAGAAATGTGTTTAAGTACAAGAAGGACGGCACAAGTTTAAATTTTAACAAGGGTCATTCAGGTTGCAAGAGGACAGTACGATCTGAAGACAAGTCAAATTTGTTCAGCAACTCCTTTCAGAAAATAGAAATGTTTTTATTAGAAGAAATGGACAAAATATCTCCAAATATTCAATCAATCGAATCAAGCCATGACCTACAAAGCCCCCACCCACTTCTTGAAACAGATTTTTGACGCCGTAGAAAATTCGCCAACAGGTTCTTGCGAAGACATGTTCGTATTGTGGAAGATATCATTGGGGACGAAGCTGTATTTTATATGAACGAAAAAGTAATTAATCAGAACATTCTGCAATATGTTCAATAGAACATTTATACTGATTTTAACTTTTACCAACTTTATCTCTCTGGCTTTCACTTTGTAGAGCTGGCCTGAACGACAATTGTTAAAATTTAAACTTGTGCCTTCCTTTTTGTACTTAAACACATTTATCCATATAGTCAATAATTTATTGAATCGATAATTATTTTAATGCTTTTATAATCTGAAAATAGATCTATTTTATTTATACAGTTTTTGTCTAATAAAGATATATTTTATGTTAGAACTTACTCAAATATCCGTGTTCTGACCATTTGCGCAAAGCCATTTTCAGCACCCATCAATAAAATAGTTATAACATTCACAAAAATCAATAAATCTCTATGACAATTTAGCTGTAGATGGAAATTAACAAGCAATACGATACTTAAAAGAAAACTGTGTCTACAGTATTTGTTGAAATATTATAATTTAAAGTTGGGTTTCGTTTTTTGGGACACCCTGCATATTATATATTCAATTAGTACTGTTTAACTATGAATGATCAAGAATTAGAATGCCTCATAATGAATTTTTGCATGAATGTTAAAACATATTAATTTATACACAAAAACATATTGATATAAAACTCAAATCCATTTATAATGCTTCTATTACTTATATCTGTAAGATTTATAGTGTAATGTATTATGTATTTTTCTGAAGATATAATATGTTTAATTCGATCATGATATTTCATATCACTCTATTTCAAAAGCAATCATTCTTATTGCATATTTCAGCGATAAGAGCCCATCTAATCACACTGAGTGATATCTCAATCTGCTTTAAAATCTACAATCCTAAATATTCAACATTTCAAATGATAAACCATGGAATATCAAACTAAATTTTCAACAAATGGAATATTTCCAAAAAAATATCTGAACAGTATACGTATAATTTTTGTTTATTATTTTCTGTTGAAATGAAATGATATTCGCAGCTGTTGCTGAGTAAGTAGACTATAAAACAGTCAAAGGAGCATCTTAATTAGCAGACAGCATCCTTGCTCTGTTAATTAAAATTAGAGGGAGACTTACGTTCAGACTCAACATTTCCTGGCAGCATTTCTACCCTAATTTAAATGATGATTGTAATACTAGAAAAATACACCAATGGAAACATGAATATCGGAATTATTTTATGGATAATCATGTTCCAAGAATAGCATTTAGGTACGAATATTTAATGAGAATTAAATTAATTAAATCATAGATTCTGAAAATATCATAGACGGAGAGAAATAAACAGTATTGATTCGTTCTAAATCAGCGGTATGAGTCGCAACGTATTTAGTTTCGTCCTAAGATCTGTGATTTTAAACGCATATTGTCACAACCCTATTCATGACCCACTTTCTGAATACTGTCAGGTTATTTAAGTGGTTTTCTCAATTCATACTGTTTAACCTGAATGGTTATAAAAATATCTATTTGTCAAATAAATGTAGGTTATTTAATTGGTTCAATTTAATGGTAAATTTATTAATTGACTTGAAAGGAGCAGCATTAATAATATATAGTTTCTCATTCAGAATCTATTGTTAGAATAAGAATTTTATTGCTATAGCTCTCCATGAGATTTCAAAATTAATATGTTAATTGTAATTTACCAATATACAGGGTGACCCTGTATAGCTTATTCACAATGTTCTGATTTTATGTGACGTTAGATAGCTACGGTCGAAGAATTTTATATTCAAACTGTGGTAATTTGATACTATAAGTACATGCTTTCCTTTCTGATATTGTCTTTTTCCTCTTTGTGTAGGTATTTTATGGGAAAAATGGATGAAATTAAATACTACATAATCTATTTTTGACGTGGGAATATTCTTTCACTCTTGGATTTTTCCAGGGGGATTTTTTCATCGGGGGGATTTTTTCCTCCGAGGATTTTTTCCTAGACCCATTTAAAGTTGGGTAAACATTTTTTTGTGGCTCACCCTGTATAATAATAAATAATTTAGTGAGTTTATATAAAAAAGAAGATTGGTCATAACAGTAAGTCAAAAAATATATTGTTTGGTCCAAGTTTTTCACATCGTGTTCCTGATTATGAATTGAAAAACTTGGAACCTGAAAATACCTTCAACGTTACTACTACCCTCTTGATAACTATGGTTACATTTATACTGAATGTAACATATCATAGTTAATAAAAAATTAAATGCATCAATTATTCGCTTCGAAATCAATTATATAAGAAATATTCCAACTCAACCATCACTGTCCGACTTTCTGTTAGATTTAATTAATAGAAGAACAGGATAGGAATACTTGATATCTCTCGTATATTTGTATACGAGATATTTGGGTTTAGATATTTGGGTTTTTAGGAACCGAACGTTTTATTTAGGAAACGGTATTTAGGTAACGGTATTGAGGTAACGGTAGCCATTTATAAGATGATATTTGTCTTGTTATTGTATTGAATTGCCAAAAGTAAGACGTTCTTTTTCTTTGCTTGGTTACCTTAGTAAGTAAGAAAGTAGTGCAAAACTCACTAGAAGAAGTTAAATTACTATTATAATCAATGTAAAATAGAAGAACCAAATTTATTTTCTTTAGCCAGTAACCTTATATGTAAAGAATTGAGTAATAAAATCCTTGAAAATAATAGGACCTTTAAGAAACATCGAAAAAGTAGAAGAACAACAAGTTGTCAAAGACGATCAAATTAATGCAAAAGTAGTAATGGCCAATATGAACACAAATGAAAAGAGAGTTGAGTATTAAACACACTACACGTGAAATGTCAACTGTGAATTAGTTATACCGACTGATGCTCATTTCTATGGAACCTGTCACGAGAATGTCAACAATGAATTTGTGAGACTGAAATTTGATAAACAATACAAATTGCTATGAAGCTGCAAAATTGGAATACCTATATTTTAGGCCTTTATTAAAACGCACAAATTGAACTTGCGATTCGGTCAATTTTCATTTTTCTCAATCGTGCAACTGATACCCCAATTAAATACATTTTGGATATAGCTTACGAAATTTGCATTCATACAAGTACCATCAACATAATTAATATCAGAAAACGATAAATAAATGAATCCTATGATATTCATTCAACAAGAAATTAACAAATTCAAAAATTGTATGATATTGTATAATATATTTTTTGGTAAAAAATAATCTAATACTATTATAAATTATAACCTCCATTAATAGAGTTTCTGATGTTATACCATCTTTAATTCGAATAATAAATAATTGTAAATGAGGCTCTATGTACCTGTATTATTTATATGAGGTTTTATGTACAATTTGGATATGTGAGGTTCTCTAAAAGAGTTGAATTTCACAATTTTAAATCTTGTATAAACTAGTGTGACTTCAAAGCAGAGTATACATAAGCTTTACCCAATTTATTGTTATTAAGTTGAGAGTATTTTATTTCGTTAATTTAAAACGATACAAATTTTTGTGATAACTTATTTCTAATATTTGTACATAATTCATCTCGTTCTGAGACAAAATTTTCTTGGGTATGAAATTGCCCTCTCCTTCCAAAATCAGATTAGAATGTAATAAAGTTATAAACTAATACACAGTGTGTATATTTTCCTGGTGGTTGGTTGGTTGCTAAAATATTCAACACTTCAACATTTAATATATATAATTTTTATTTTTTCATATATATTTATTTTTTATATTCATCTTTTATACATATCGTTTATTTCACTATTGATACCCCGTTAATCTTAATGGGGGAGGTACACTAGTATTTTTATATTACATAAATTAAAGTTATAAAACCACGAAAGCAGTTATGTAATGATAAAAACAAACCACCAGTCTATTTTCGTACATTATCTAAAATTTGAGCGTTTAAATGACATCAGCTGCCAACAAGATTAAAGTTTTATTACAAAGTTTGGGAGAATTTGCAAAGAAATTTAACTTAGGCACTACAAAGGTTCAAATAGACTAACTTTGTTCTTCCAAGATGTTTTGCAAGAGTTCATGTTCTTTCCAATTGGAGAATATTCTGAGCATTAAATTCATGATTGACCAGTAAATATTTTTTCAGTAATTGATAATTGGGCTCAAGGTAATTGCAACGCGGAAGATTCCAATACAAAAAGATCCACCTGGTAAATTCCACCTCTGGAAAATTCAACCGCAAAATACTCGATTTTTTACATTTGATGAAACAGTAAAAAATATGATTAAAACACAAGTTTACCTTCGCAAATATGCGGAAGGTCATATTTTACCCGTCATTCATATATTTATCATCTTGTTATTCGCATCACTGAAAAAAACATTCAACCAAATTGCCTGAAATTAAAAATTTCATGTATATTATACAACTTATAGCCTACATTTTTTGATTTCTGAAAGTATAAAAACATTTCCTCTTTGTATATTATTATAGGTATGAAAAAAAAATTAAGAAGAAGAGAGGACGAGAAAATAATATGAATAAAAAAAATTCTGACACACGGATGGACGTACGGACACGACTCTTATTATTGTACTAACAGGAGTCCAGGACCCAAGGAAATTACACTGGAAGAAAAATATTTTCTTGAACGAATATTTTTCTGAATGGGTCAATAATTAGTGTTATATACCGCAAGATAATGGAACAAAATAATGAAGCATAATATAATAATAAATATATTAACAAAATAATAATAATATCATAGCTAGGCCTACCGCATTTTCTTGTATGTAACTTTTGAAAGCGTAACGGACGGACTTACTATATATAAAAGAAACACGTAGAATTATAATATGATACGTATATGCTATATACAATATACACATCGTTTGTTTGCGAGAACTCTTTCATAACTCCAAAAAAACTATTTTTCAGGAGAGGCAATTTAGTACTTGTAATGCAAGTACATTTAATGGTATATCGTTTTGACATTTAGCCTTTCTAGCGGTATATTTTTGAGTTACAATGATTATTTTTTTTACCAAAATGATCAATATTTTATGATTTATATGTCTGTCTATACATATAGAAAACTCTGACATACATGTTTTTGTGTTTACGACGTTGTTGTTGCTGCAAACAAGCAATATATAATGTGATTAATATTAATTATGAAGCATCATTGAATTCAATATAGTATATAAATCTTATTAATATTTCCATATTAAAAAAAAAAATGATAAGAAAATATCTTCCATCATGGGCAATAAGATAAATCTTCCTTTAATTAAAGTGAACAGGGTCAAACATTAGAAGTTTCTGTCATAAGAAATTCCAAGAGAAAACCTCCAGCTCACAACTTCAAGCTCATTGTCTTCTCTACGTTGATATTAGCAAAGAACTCTACGTCAAACCTTAACTAGCAACAAGCTTTAAAGAATGTCAAAGTTAAATTGAATTTTGAAAGAGTCTCTGACTGAATAAATACATGAGGCAAAAATGTGTGATCTTGTCTTTAGTGATACATTGACCGTACGTCATACATTCATTATGCATTCATAATCGGGAGAGAAAAATCGACTATAAGTATTGAATTTTGATTTGTTCCATGAAATGTGACTTTTATAAACTTTCAATGCAAGTGAAATATTAATAATGCAAAAAATTCATTTTATCAGTCAGAAATAATTTATTCCCATCGAAATTTGAGCCATATATACCGTGTAAGTTAGTCACTCCAACTTTTACGAACTATTTTCTTCTCCCCTTAGCGATGTTTTCCGGTGTGAGATAATTTAAGTCTAATTCCACTCAGAGATGAAATGAATATACAGTCCAGGAGATGAAATGATTCTCATCTGAATGGCTGCAGGCGAAACTAATTCCTTCTAAAGAATTCTACACAGTCAGAGCCGGAAAGAGATGTTCTACAGGTAATGAATGTATTAGTCAACTTCAAAGTATTAATTCAACTTAAGGGTAGAGTTCATTGTCGTTCAATGTACGTTATATATTGTAATATGTAAATATAACAAAAATTCAATGCACCAAGCAACTTTATTCAACCAAGTATGCTTTATTTGTAATTTATAGTAACTAGAACAATATCTGCATGTTGTTCAATCAGTTTAATAGGATTAAGATTACATTCAAATGCATACATATATATACAATATATTTAATTTATCAAAAATTCTATTTGTTACTCTTTATGGACAAAACATTTATATCGTTACACATCTATACTAATAATTTCCTTAGTGTGTTTATTTATTTATTTGGTGTCCGCTTTTGCTCGACGGGTATCAAACATATAAAGTATGTAACTATGATACGCACAGGAATATATTGACTTGATATTTAAATTCCCCTGTTTTTATCCAATTTTTGAACATATTTTATCTATGAAATAAATTAGACTATGCAGAAAATTTAACTTTAATTGAATTCATTAAAAGTGACCTAATAACAGATAATAAATTGGTATTGATGATGACCCGTTATTATTAACGGGAAAGTACACTAGTTAATTAATAATTTATTACTTATTAAAGTATAGATATACATAATTCATATTCAAGTTAGATTCTCACATAATCCTAATGTAGAACAATAATTATATAACAAGTCACATGAGAGCTCCACCTGAACTAATAAGTCCATGATTATTGGAGAAAGAATTAAGAATTCTCTAAATTCGATGCGATATTTAATTTTTTTTCATAAATGTTAACAAAACGAAATATTGGAAAAGTCACTAGATTCGTAAACTTACAACATCTACCTTTTTAGTACCAGACTGGAACATGAACCAAAAAAACACCATCATACATCTTTTCTGATTACCAGACTGAAATGTGAACCACGGTGATTCTTGTGTTTCATTGGCTATTACCTGATAGTGATTTCAGGGGAAAATTATTATTTTAATTCAGTTGAATACACACCTGTAGACTCGCAGATGTACATGAACACAAATAATATAACAGATGTTAAAAATGAGACACTGTGATGATGTACTATCAGAGAAAAGAGTCACTGTGATGATGTACTATCAGAGAAAAGAGTCTCTGTGATGATGTACTATCAGAGAAAAGAGTCACTGCGATGATGTGCTATCAGAGAAAAGAGTCACTGTGATAATGTACTATCAGAGAAGAGAGTCACTGTGATGATGTACTATCAGAGAAAAGAGTCACTGTGATAATGAACTATCAGAGAAAAGAGTCACTGTGATGATGAACTATCAGAGAAAAGAGTCACTGTGGTGATGTACTATCAGAGAAAAGAGTCACTGTGATGATGTACTATCAGAGAAAAGAGTCACTGTGATGATGTACTATCAGAGAAAAGAGTCACTGTGATGATGTACTATCAGAGAAAAGAGTCACTGTGATTATGTACTATCAGAGAAAAGAGTCACTGTGATAATGTACTATCAGAGAAAAGAGTCACTGTGATGATGTACTATCAGAGAGAGTCACTGTGATAATGTACTATCAGAGAAAAGAGTCACTGTGATGATGTACTATCAGAGAAAAGAGTCACTGTGATGATGAACTATCAGTGAAAAGAGTCACTGTGATAATGTACTATCAGTGAGAAGAGTCACTGTGATAATGTACTATCAGAGAAAAGAGTCACTGTGATGATGTACTATCAGAGAAACGAGTCACTGTGATGATGTACTATCAGTGAAAAGAGTCACTGTGATGATGTACTATCAGAGAAAAGAGTCTCTGTGATGATGTACTATCAGAGAAAAGAGTCACTGTGATGATGTACTATCAGAGAAAAGAGTCACAGTGATGATGTACTATCAGAGAAAAGAGTCACTGTGATGATGTACTATCAGAGAAAAGAGAGTCACTGTGATGATGTACTATCAGAGAAAAGAGTCACTGTGATGATGTATTGTCAGAGAAAAGAGTCACTGTGATGATGTACTATCAGAGAAAAGAGTCACTGTGATGATGTACTATCAGAGAAAAGAGTCACTGCGATTATGTACTATCAGAGAAAAGAGTCACTGTGATGATGTACTGTCAGAGAAAAGAGTCACTGTGATGATGTACTATCAGAGGAAAGAGTCACTGTGATGATGTACTATCAGAGAAAAGAGTCACTGTGATGATGTACTATCAGAGAAAAGAGTCACTGTGATGATGTACTATTCAACAGCTGTTTTTCTAAATTACAATAATTTATAGCTTCCTATTATTTCCAAATGATATATATATATATATATATATATATATATCTTTGTATACCAAGACCCAATTGTAAAATTGCAACAAACTTACATTTACTGAAATTTCATTTGATGATGTGATATTTGTAAGCTGTGGAAAATACATTAATATTAGACTATTCACTATGTAAGACTATTTGTTTTGATATAAATTTTGAAGCTGTTCATATTTTATTAGAATTTTGTGAGCATTTTTCACAAGTCTACAAAAAGGCAAATAGAGAATCTATAGTTCAACACCTGAAATCCTGAAGATGAATTCCCACTCCCCAAATATCCAGACTGTTTACAGACAAGGGACACTGGAGCAGATTTACGAGTTTCTGTACGTCAGAAACACTATTTTCTCTGCAACTTGTAGCCTTCAGTCAAAACTTGGGGAATTTACGACTGAAATTATTATTCAGGAGGAGTTTCGAGTGACAGACAGCAGTGGTAAATGAACTTTTGTCTTCGTCCAAGATTTAACATTGACTACCGTTGTGTATTTCTTATCAATGGATTATGATATCTCATGATTAATTTAATATTGGGTGATGGTGAACTAATTGGGGTTTATTCTTTCATTGCTAGCCCAATTTTTAAGTTATATTTCTATTATATGATACTTGTGACTATATAATGTACTGCTGAAATTTAATTCCGATCAACAATTACGATAATACGGTAAAAAGATAGCTGCAATGCTATTTCTATACATTTTTCTATTGTTAATTTATAAAATATCAACAATTTTAATAATTAGTTTATTCGAAATTGGAGTTACACAAAATTATCCAATCAAAATAAAAAAGTTAATCTGCCTTTGAAGAAAAGATGACAAATTTCATAGTACAAAAAATCAAATATTTGAATATCATTTTATATATAAAGCTTTGTAATGCTATAAATAATTTTTCAAGTAATATACTTTCCATCATAATGTTGAAAAAGAATTTCCATTAGCTAGATTGAATCTTTTAAGTGCAATCTCAGAGATCGAGCAACAGCAACTGTAATATTTAATAAGTCACTTCTACATTACAATTGCTAATTGCCTCACTCATTGAAAAGAATATTCTAGTATCAAACAGCACAGTTCGTTATAGTAACAGCTTCATTTTAAACCTAAAAGAATTCTCAGTACCACATGTGCCATAAGATATAGCGACTGAATTTTCTTCCTTTCCATGAAAATATCAAACTGCATCCAATTTTTCTAGAGGAAATATCTATTTCATGGCTGGGTAATGAGAGTGAATAAAGATGACATATTTATAGGAAGATATGAAAGTTACTTCTTAAGAATTTTAGACTACTATTATCGCAGTAGGTAGATCTTATAATCGGCAGAACGTTTATAATATGGGAAGGTTAACTTGTGATGAGTTAATAATAGTAAACCAAATTAGTGAATTCGTAAAGGTAGACGTAAGAAAGTAAATGTTTAGCAAGAACATCGTACGTCGCACATAGACCAGTTGTCGAGAAGAAATCCAGTAAAAGAGAACTCAAACAGAAGTGAAGTATTGACGAACGAACATGCTGCCACGATGAGTACTAACTAGCAACAATACGGAAGTGAATGCTACAGAATTTTTTATGAGAACATTGGAAAAGTCGCCAGAAATGCATCACCAAAATTATACTGGATTAAGTTAAATATTGTTCCAAATTTATTGAATAGTTTCACAGTTTCAAGACGAAACGCGATAAACTATGATTGATTCAATTCATGATGAATTTTAGATTTATTGTCGTTTTATTGTTTAATCATCACTTAAACGAAGATTGACCCTTTTTATTCATTGGTAAACCTAATATTCAACGTAAATGTAATTAAAATTGTACTTTGTGTGATGCTAGAAAGAAAATATTTTTAATTATTGTGAAGATATATGTTTTATGGTGAGTCGTATAAGATTAAGTGGGAACTCTCCTAATATTCTATGAAAATTATGATCATCATGTACTGTGTTACTCATTAACTATATTATCATGTACTATATTATCATGTACTATATTATCATGTTTTATATTATTATGTACTATATTATGATGTATTATATAAGTTCAAAGAGCGCATCGAAAACATATATCATGAGGGAGTAACACAAATGCAATTTACTCAGAATGACGATGTTCTACAATATAATCCCAAAGAATACAAATACGATAGAAATGGCACAGTGTCTTATATATCATTTCTCAGTTGGTTTCCTTTGAAGGGGACTAATCAATTCATGGTGCTCTCTGATCTTCTAGAACTAACATGCAATATAAGAAAGGAATGAGAAACAGACAGAAACAAGAGGGGAGAATTATGGTGGGGCCATAGTAGGATAAGTAGGGTATTCTCTTCATAATATTCAACATAGATAGAATTATGGTGGGGCCATAGAAGAATAAGTAGGATATTCTCTTTCTAATATTCAACATAGATAGAATTATGGTGGGGCCATAGAAGAATAAGTAGGATATTCTCTTTCTGATATTCAACATAGATAGAATTATGTTGGGGCCATAGAAGAATAAATAGAATATTCTCTTCCTAATATTCAACATAGATAGAATTATGGTGGGGCCATAGAAGAATAAGTAGGATATTCTCTTCCTAATATTCAACATAGATAGAATTATGGTGGGGCCATAGAAGAATAAGTAGGATATTCTCTTTCTGATATTCAACATAGATAGAATTATGTTGGGGCCATAGAAGAATAAATAGAATATTCTCTTTCTGATATTCAACATAGATAGAATTATGGTGGGGCCATAGAAGAATAAGTAGGATATTCTCTTCCTAATATTCAACATAGATAGAATTATGGTGGGGCCATAGAAGAATAAGTAGGATATTCTCTTCCTAATATTCAACATAGATAGAATTATGGTTGAGCCATAGAAGAATAAGAGGATATTCTTTTCATAATCACACAGTATACTAATAGAGAGTTAGTATTTGTCTGTTGGTTAGTTGCAAGAAAAAGCTCACACTTTAACATTTAATATGGAAAAAAGTGACATAATTTTTTCGTCACAATTTTTTTGACTCAAATTATTTGACACAAATTATTTGACACAAATTATTTGACACAAATTATTTGACACAATTTTTTTGACACAAATTATTTGACACAAATTATTTGACACATATTATTTGACACAATTTTTTTGACACAAATTATTTGACACAAATTTTTTGACCCAATATTTTGACACAATTTTTGTTGACAAATTTTCTTTTATTCTTTTGACACAATTTTTTGACCCAAATTTTTTTAATATTATTTTTTTGAAATAATTTTTTTAAATACCAAAGGTTCCACCTAGGGGTGACTGATAATAAAACGCTATTGAACGTAAACCAATAGAGATAAAACTCTCTACTCTCTGTCATTTTTTTAGAAAATACTTTTTTTTTGTGGTAACGAAATATAATTAATACCTTAATATTTATCTAAGCACAGGCCTCAACATGACTTCTGTCTATTTCCAAGCATTCTACCATCGCAGCTGGTATCTCATCCATGTCTCCTCATCCGTTTCAATCCTTGTCTTTAGCTTGTCAATTTTTCTGAACTTGATGAACTCCCATAACAAGGAATCACATGGGTTTAAGTCCGGTGAACATGGGGGCCATGCATGTTGGAAGAACCTTTGCCCATCACACTGTTCGGTGAATTTTCGTGCAATCAACATGTCATGGCGTCCATGTTCACCGGACTTAAACCCCTGCGGTTCTTTGTCATGGGAGTTCATCAAGTCCAGAACAATTGACGAGCCAAAGACAAGGATCGAAATGGCCTTTGAAGGGCACATCACCGGAGAAATGTGCCGGCAGGTTATAATTGGGTACCATCAGCGATTGTAGAAAGCTAGGAAATAGACAGAGGTAATGTTGAGGCCTGTGCTTAAATAAAAAATTATGTATAAATTTAAAAACAATGACAAAGAGTAGAGGGTTCTATCTCTATTGGTTTACGATTTATAGTATTTTGTTATCGATCACCCCTAGCTGAAACACCTGGTATATATATATATATTCAATTTATATATTTTTTTCTTTTTCTATTGATACCCTATTCATTATAATGTGGGAGTACACTAGTCTTTACATAAAGAGGAATATATGGTGGAGTATATTATAATGAATAAAGTTATCTATCAATCTTCTAAACTGGATGTAACTTATGGCGGGGACATGAAGATTATAATGGGGTCCCAATATAATCTTAGTAGCACGCAACATCATTCTCCTCCCTTCGCATTAGCAATTTCTCTCATTTTTTTAGACAGAAATGTATTACATTGTTGTTACTTCAATGATTGGAAAGCTCTAAAAATATTGAACATGATGTCGAATTATATGATAATGGTATTATACGATACCCGATAAATTGCTTGAAAATATTGCTAAAAAACAATTGCTCGAACGTTAGGATAATTTTGTTTTGGGGGGCTAGCCCCCAGGATTGAGGTGACGTGAACCTTTCATGCTTATGATAGTGACAAAATGTATACTATAAGTCGTTTGAATATAAAACTTGCACGCTAACACAATACGTATTCACAATTTACTCTCCTAATTGATCATTCGATCATTTGTTCGTTCGAGCAATTGCTTTTCGATCAATTATTATTCCAACGGTTGTGTTTCGAGCAATTGTGCTTCGAGCGATTGTTTTTCGAGCAATTATTTTCGAGTATTTCACCTATAGAACCGTTTAGTACATATGTTCTGTTTCATCTTAAATGGCCCCGATCAATATGTCAATATTCACTAATTAGCTCTCGTTGGTTGATGGTACATAAAGTGAATTACTCCCTGTATTTGCGCAGTAGTTGATGATATTGCTTTACATATAATGAAGAGCCGTCAAACGCAGGGGCAATCAACTACCTACTCATATTGACGCCATTAATTACATGGAATTTGATAATGAATGTAAGTATCAATTTATTCGCTGAGTTAGAATTCATAATGAAATGAACCGTGAGTCATAGTATCTTAATTTGTATGTGAATTAATAGTTTTTTTTTGTCCATGCATGATATATTAGAATTTGATTATTTAAATTCAGTATTTAGGTTGTCAAAATGTAGGTAAATTTACAAATTCTGTTTATAAAACTAAAACCAGAATCTCTTTTATTATTTTTCATATTTTGAAGCTATTCAATCTGTAAAGCAAAATATAATTTACTTGGATCGATGAGGTGAAAACAAATGCATACAATAACAAATTATTGTAACCCGTCTTCTTTTTTTTTGTCAGTGTATAGAATTTCTATCTTGCTTATGCTATAAAAAAATTATTCTCGGTTGGAGAATTGCTTATTATCGTCTGGATGATAAACTTCGTATTTACCATGTCAGTTTATTCGAATTGTTATTAAAGGAAAGGAAATACAATGATATAAAGTGCAAAAAAATATAAACTTTCATCATTTTATAATTGCTCGCCTCCGTTCCAAGTATTGTAAATGTAGAATGCTGATCAAATGGGTTTTACTTTTATAAAAGTAGAAATTTCTTTTCAATTTCTCCCATTCAAGTTTAGTCGCCAAAATATACGCTACTTCTTTCATATCCACTGCAGATATCTTTTACAGTTTAGAATGGGCCCGAGAATCTTTTTGAGTATGGAAGATTACACCGAAACTGTTGCGATACTGTGATGTTGTGATAAAAATATTCAAGCTTTCGAGGTAACGACGAGTTCTGAAAGAGTTAAAAAAGTTATACTTTCTTCTCTTGTTTTGAATATCCTTTGAGGATTAAAAAACTGCTAAAGGCTGTACGTATATATTCAGTCTTGTATTTAATAGATTAGAAAAAAGAAGATTTTGTATAAAAAGAAATTCTATAACTTGTGAAACATTTCTTTCACGGTGGTAAAAAAAAACAAATCCCACTTCATACAACCAAAAACTAATTCTAAAAATCGATTTCAAAATATACAAAATTAAAGTCCCGTATAATATTAAATAAATAATTCATCCTGATTGTTATAATAATTACAATAATCTATCATCTAATTTAGCTTTTATTTCTATAATGGACAGTTTACAATAGGAAAGCTATACATGAGGTCAGCTTAGAATCAGGACTGACATATAATTAAATAGATTGATCTATCTCTGGAAAGGTTTCCTTTCATCAAATCTATGCTTTCAGCAGATTGAGCTTCTATGATAATTACTATTTTAAAATTTTATGATGTTAATGAATAGACTAATATGTCAATAATTAAAACTATTCTATACATGAGAATATATGGATGAACTTCTGAATGGAAGCTATTCAGGATCCATTACCGTCATTGATGGCTAAGATATAATACTACCGAAATATCTGGGAGTGGTGAATCTGATTGTAGCAAAATATCTTTGCTGATAGAACTCACAAAAATGATTTATTCCTGGGACATTAACACTAATGAGTTCGACTATCAGAATGGACGGGAAGGTTTGACTATGTGTTTAAGAAACACATGTCTTATTTTTAAATGTACGGTACTGTATTTTATACAAGTTGTTTGTATACATATATACTAAACTAATGTGTACCAAATTTCAAGTAAAAATATTGTACATATAAGGAGAAATAAATGAGAGAGCAGAGTTGTGATTTAGTGAATAATTGTGCCCTATATAATCACACCTCGCACATGTGTCTGTATTCCTTGAAAACTTGGACAAATTCGTGCTTATTGGCTAAACAAACTGTATTTCTACGTTGCTAATTAATTCCATAATTTTCGTGATTTATGCTGATTTACGCCGATCAGTAAATATTTTTTAACTTTTAAATACAAAAATATATTTGGTGTTTATATAGAAGCAAATTAAATAAAGGCCAATAAATTAAAAGGAATGACACGAAAGATATAAAGTAATTTAAAAAAGATGTGTCTGGAAAACACACGTCAAACTTATTAGGGCTGAGGGAATAATACATTTTTCTTGACTGGGGTATCCACTTAATATCCCAGGTATAAATTCTTCATCCCTGGAGTTATTCCTTCAATATCCCAGGAACAAATTTTTCTTGTCTGGAGTATTCTTTTTATATCGAACAAATATATTCTTCTACCCTTCGGTATTCTCTTAATATCCCAGGAGTAAAATCTTCTTATCAGGGATAATTTATATATCCAAGTATTAAATCTTTATTGCTTGGGTAATGCTCTAAGTGTTACTAAAATCTCTTATTAGCTTCATTTCTGATATCAAATTTCAAGCAATAATACTCAGCCTCTGGTAGACAGATATATCCACCTTGAATATAATCAAATTATTGAGTTCGAAACTAAAGATTATATAATTATAATGTTCTATCCCTTCCTAGTTTTCGATAATCCCACCATAATTTTCCTATTTGACAATGCACAATTGTATGATTTTCCTGCAGATACACTTCAATTTGGATAATTTTCTCTTAGATAATTTCCGGTTCATATTGAACAGTCGAGTTAATTTGATTATAATTTTGTAAATGAATTATCTGATCTCTCAATTTTCAGCTGTAACGTAATCTTGAGATTATCTTTTTGTTAAAGTTTAGGACTTCGATATTGAATAAGAAGAATTACTTCAATATGGATGATTGATACGTTGCAAATTATCGGAATTATTATTGGATTTCATGTTACAAGTCATCTTTTCCAATGATGTAATATAGTATTCTGTTCCATGGTTATTGATGATACTTTCAATGGAAAATAAGAGAAGTTTTACTGATAATTCTCATACAGTAATATATTTATAAGATTTACTGCAACCTAAATAAGTCAATTTACAATACTTATAACTCGTAAATAATTATGAGCATTAAAGAAGAAATATTTTAATTAGTTCTATTATTTTATCTTAGTATCATTCATTACAATCATATTATCAAAATGATAACGGATCATCAATATCAGTTTGTAAAATCCTCTAAAAACTCTGATTGAATTCAGAAATCATGTTTATCATCCAAACACATTGAAATCTGTACCTAATTAGAACTTCAATGGAATCACTTATTGGTTAATCAAATTGATTTCAATCATTGACGGATTCGAATCAATTTGGACAAATAAATACTCAAACCCGAAGAACAATCAATTATGTATAGTTAGAATTAGTGTATTTAATGAAACTTTGAAAATAATTTCACCCAACGGAATTTCCATAATAGCAAGAGTTCAAATTTCAACATCGAATGTTTTTTTGAACAATTTAACGTTGAAAATAAAGAAACTTCAACATTGAAACACTAATATTTTTATTTTTATTTATCATTTATAATTCTAAAGCTGAATTCAGTGTCCAAGTTTTACATCATTTCCCTAATTAGAATTCTTAATGTCGTAAAGCAGCAGATGATTTAAAAGTATCCCACCCAAATTTCACTCTCAGTTCATTCCAATCACAACATTTAGCACACAGATAAGCGTTTTACATATTGAGTGTTGAATGCAAGTTTCTGCAGCCTCTCAATTGGCCATTGAATTACCAAGCGTTTCGCACTCTAACAATGGATTGTGTTCTCCAATTTAAAAAGTTTTGCAAAGCAAACGCTGTTGAGTCTTTTGAATAGAGTTTAATTTCGCTGAATTTGCCAAACTGTATTCAGAGCGTGGGCTTTCAGGTATCTTCATTTTTTAAAATATCACCAATAACAGCCTGATCGATTGGATTCAAATATTATTTCTTTCTGTCAGGGAAAGAGTTGTACTCTAAACTCAATAACTACATAACAGATAGAAGCTTATGGAGAAAGACGATTGCAAGTGAACCACCCTTTTATTTCCTGCTACCAAACCTTTCGTAGAAAGATGTTTCCCTGAAAAAACATTTCGTCAACAGACATTTCTTTGCAAGGAAGTTCGTCGACAAGAACATTTGCCGGAGAATTTTCGTAATCCCAGTTATAAAGTGTGCAGTACAATAAACTAGCGGATACAACAAACTACATAAAGGTCATTTATGTTGAGTGTGCTCTTCGATGAAACGTCCTGTCTACAAAATGACATGTTGACGAGATGACATGACGAAGAAATATCTGCCAACAAAATGTCCGTCGACGAAATGTCTGTCGACGAAATGTCTGTCGGTGAAATGTCTGCACACCTTAATTCTCTAACGTGCCACCGTAATTCCTTTCTGGGATACAATTTATTCTATATATACAAAATATACATTAATGAAAGGTCATATTTGAACACTGCTTTCATATTCAGATGTTAAACACGGCAATATTCTACCAACAACAATTATTGAAATCATTCACCCACGATGTATTTAATATTATTTTCCACAGGTGAACAGTGCATACAAGTTTGTCTCTAGTCTAACAACATGTAAAAGTTATTCATATCTTTCCCGTATATGTATATTACAACATTTATTCTATCAACTAGTGTATACCCGTGCAAAATGCGGTTCTGAGTGTGGAATTTAACGAGTGGAATTCTCCTGGGGTGGAATTTCCTTAAGTGAAATTATCCAGGGTGGAATTTACCGGTGTGGAAGTTACCTGGCTTGAATATACCGGGAATCCCTGTAAAGTATTTCGAATTAACTCCTTCTATCCCATTATAAATTAATTTTTATTAATTCGTTAACTAGTTCAAATTACGGAAAATCCTTTTGACACGATAAATTCAACACCACTTTCAATTGTGAACAAACAAGTCTCTGTGTCTAACATATTCCGAATAACTTTGCTCCAAGCCACAGACACGCAGAAAGCTGTGTCGTATTATATTACAGACAGAGCCCGGTCTTATTATGAACTAAGACTTGTAGGGTATGTCTCGCTTTTATTTCTCCTGGTACCTATATAAAATATCTATTTTAAGTGTATCTATGGTTGGTTGTTTTCAGTTAAATTGTTTACGCCGCAACCTAAATTCTGTTGGGATAAATTAACAATCATTTTATGGTTTTTAATATATGTGATTTACCATACAATTATTTTCAATTTATTCCACCTGCATTAGTTACAGCGAAAACAACTTAATTGACAATGACCAACCAATTTACCTAAGTACCTATGCCTGTATATAGATTATTCTAGTGGATATCGGTACAATCATTTTGCATAGAAAGTTGTTTTGTCACCCGGCTGACCATCGATTACATAAGTTTAGTGAGTTATGTCTACCTAATAGATGCCAGTGCAGTCAATAATAAGAAAGCCAGAATGATATTAATTTGATTAATCTTAAAACAATGTTCTGTAAGTGACAGGTTGGGTTACTTTTTCTTGTATAGATACATTTTACCGTTCACTAAATTTACTGGTGAATTTGTCAACATTTTAGCTCTTTATTTTAAAAGTGTTAAACCGATTAAAGTAATCAAACGCCCACTGTGACACGGTCTATTAAACTGCAAGTTTATTTTTATCAATAGAAACTAATGTGCGAAATTACGTAACTATCCGAATGAAGTAATTATCTAATTATTGACATCTGTTGTTAAAATCAAATATTAATTATAATTTATTTGATCGGATTTGAGCTGAAGAAACACTCGCTTGTGAATTTTGATGTTAATTGTTATGTATTTCAAATTAATTAGATATCTAATATAGTTTCAACAGAATTAAACAATACAAATTAGCGAAGACTTCACCTTGTGATACATGGATATACATTTCTATAATAGCGAAAGATTGAGTTTTTCCATTTTTCGACTAATTTGGTGGTTGAATTTGAAATTGGTTTTCTACTCTATACATTATTAATGATTATTAATTTAGAATATAATAATGCACCTCCAATTTACTACGTACTGTAATTTCTAGTTCTTTATTTAAAATATTATAATAAATTTAACCAAGAACTTAATATGTGTCCGGAAGCAAGATAGTTCGGCAAAGTTCACTTCAATCAACAGCGGCTGACTTAGTTAGGAGTGTCTTATATTACATATTGAATATCACAAATTTCCTTTTGAACTATATAAAGCAAGAGGGAAAGTTATGGTGGAGCCATAGAAGAATAAGGTGGGATCCAACCTTCCTTTAAACTGTATAAAGAAAACGTAAAAGTTATGGTGGGGCCATTGGAGATTGCGGTGAGTCCTAACATGGTAGTAAAAAACGTCATCCTAATTTTATCCTTGTTCAATATTGTATCGGAATTATTTATATTTTTACAGAATTTCTTTCTAAATTTCATTTACAGATCTACAAGCTTACAGTTTGTACATAAGCTTATGCTTTTATTTTGGTGAAAAGAAAAAGGCAAACGACTGGGGATTATATTCGAGCAAAAACAACAGCTATTGCAGGAATGTGAAAATCGCCACCTTCTAGTGGTAACCGATTGTGTTTTGAACTCTACTATCGGAAACCAACATGTTTTTTCGTGGAGAATTTATGGTACCTTGCATTTGTTTTTGTCGAATTGAATCCTCTGTAATGGATGATCTTTTTGTGATGATTTGTATAGATTTAAAGAGATCGTTAGACTTAAGGGATCTTTTGAATAGAGATCGTCAGACTCAAGAGATCTTTTGAATAGAGATCGTCAGACTCAAGGGATCTTTTCAATAGAGATCGTCAGACTCAAAGGATCTTTTGAATAGAGATCGTCAGACTCAAGGGATCTTTTCAATAGAGATCGTCAGACTCAAGGGATCTTATCAATAGAGATCGTCAGGCTCATGGAATCTTTTCAATAGAGATCGTAAGACTCAAGGGATCTTTTCAATAGATATCGTCAGACTCAATGGAACTATTCACCAATGTTCAAATTTAAATTTTAATTACTTTGTGTGTAACAAGGAAGACATTCGAAAACTGCAACACTTTTATAAATTAAATATTTTCAAATGAATTTTCACTAAACATTGATCAAAAATATGATAATCCAATATTGACTCTCAAATCGCAAAATATTATGGATAATGGATAATATTGATTGAGAAATGATAAAAATTATTACATTTTTTTTCTTTCTCAATTAAGCCATTATATAAGATAAACTTTTCTGGCATATTTTTTAAATATAAAAAACATGTACGTTGAAGTGTAATTGCCTGTCAACATCAGTTCCCCGATGTATTAACTGTCAGTGTGTGTCGTGTTCCAATCCTCGGCGTGAGGTGACAAACACATTGTCATCCCGAGGTTCGTATCGCACAATTCACCAAACCTCAAAGATCTTATCGGCAAATTGCCAACTTGAGCGTGAAATGAAGTCATCTTTTCTGCCGAAATGACCAGAGTATCATTCGGAAGAAGAAAAGAACATAATTGCGTTTGTTGTGTGCAATAAAATGATTTTGTAATTTTAGATAATGTAAGCTTTACAAGGTTTACCTAATCTTTATGGTTAATGAATGCTTATTGTAATCACCTAGTTAGTTTAATTAACTATTATAATTATACGATCATTAAACATTTAGTTTTTTTATTGTACAAAATCTAACAACCATTTTCTATTTAAATATTTAACCCTCAAAAAGACTGACTGAGGAGTTAAGCTCGATAAACCGAATTCATTCAATATAATAACACTATTTCCATCAATCTTGGGTTAATAAAATTTTGCCCAGTACATAAATATGATAAAAGCTATTGACTGACAAAAAATTATATAATTTGAGACGCTGGTTTCCTAAATATCATTGTGTAAAGAATCCTCTCAAATTTTGTCTGTCCAAATAGGGTTAAACTGAACATGATGTTCGTTACGTCTAAGTTAACTATTTTATATTTATCAACATGACGTCTATTATTGTTGATTACGTAGATTCTTAGTATTTTATACATTTTTGCTCGTGGAATTCGATTTGATTTCCATAGAATCATTCATGATCTTTTTTTCAGTGATTATAATCATCGATCGGCAGCCGACAATCAATGAATAAAATATTCCACCATAGCATTTACATACTACTTTGCTCTATATTCTCATTTGACTCTCTAATTACCGTTAGAAAGTCAGTAGCTTAAAAATAATGAGGTCAGAGGTCAGTGGTAACGGGTCGATAACATTTAAATAATTATAGAGATATGGCAACAGTTTAATGTGATGAGTGCCATCAGAAAGTGGCAGTTGTCATTGTAATGAAAGCCCTTTTATATATTTTATAGCTTTCTCATTTTATTTGTATGATAAAAGTGAACTAATGAATTACGGATATTCTGGACATCAGAGTAGAACTCCTCTGTGATGAAGTCCTCTATAGTGTAAGTTTCTAATTACCGGTCAGTGCTACATCTTCGAACATGTAAGAAAAAACGATATAATAATTATTATTTTTTCACAGTGCTATGTTATACTCATTCAAAGTATTTAGATAGCACTGTGTAATAATGATAATTTTTATATTGTATTTTCTTATATGTCCGAAGTTGTAGTACTGACCGATAATTCGTAACTTGCCCAAATGAATGTTGAGTCATGAATAAGGAAGTCGCCTTGTTAGTGAACAAATATTCTTTAGTTTTCTACAAATGCTCATTAACTTTAGAAAAATAATGACTATTTCATGACTATTTCAGTTTTTAAGTCAATGGACACTTTTACAAATGTTGAATTCAAAATAGTCCAAATAAATAACTTGGAATAAAAAAATATTCAATTATTTTCTTGAAAAAAACGGGGGAAAAAAATTAAAATTTAGGAAATTGTGCAATTTCATGAAATATTTTTTCTTTGATGAACACTTTTGATAGATTCCTCTTGTAAAACTATATTAACTGTAAACAGTTTTTCGAAAATGAGAATAACAATCAAGTTTATCTTTCCTCTGAAGTCAATTAAAGATGAATCATTGAACTATCTACATTTATATATAATATATTCATCAATTTCACAATTACATTCCTTCGGTATTCTGTATTCCAGCTCTAGACATTAAATAATTTTAATTATGAATATCAAAATATATTCTGAATACACTGCGACCAGAATTATTAGTCCAAAGAGTTTTTTGCCCATAACTCTAAAACCGTTTGCGGAAGATTTCCGAAATTTCAACCATAGGTGTAGAAGAGTATGAGACACGTTCTAATTAATTTTCAAAGTTGTACTCTTCTTTGTTTTGAATTTATTTAATATTTCCTTTTTTCAGGTGACCATAATTATTAGTCCAGTACATAATTTTTATTTAATTAGTTGAAAATGGGGCGTGGAAAGGACCTTTCAGAGCAAGGAAAAAACCTTATCATCAAGTTAACAGCTAAGAAGAAGCCTCAAGCTGAAATAGCTGCACAAATTGGACGCCATGTAAAAACCATCAAGCGTTTTTTGGAAAATCCGAAAATTCGTAAAGAACGCAAGGATAAAGGCAAATTGAGGAAACTATCAGAAAGGGATGTGCGCTGCCTGAAGGCTACATTGAAGAAGAACCATGGTTCAACAAGCAAGGACATTTTTTCCACTTCCGGGGTTGCAGATGTGTCTAAATCGACCCGCAATTCAGTTCTTGGAAAATTTGCTAAACAAAAAAAAGCCACTATAACTCCTCCTCTCACCCCAAAACACAAAGAGAGGCGTCTAGATTGGGCCAAGAGATATATGAGAACCTCTCCAAAGCTTATATTATTCACTGACGAATGTAGAGCAACTTTGGATGGCCCTGATGGATGGTCCAAAGGATGGGTGTTTGGGGATGACCCTTCCCAAATGCGTTTGCGACGTCAGCAAGGTGGTGGAGGGGTGATGTTTTGGGCGGGAATTATAGGGGATGTACTCATTGGTCCTGTGAAGGTGCAAGAAGGTGTTAAACTCGATTCTAAGCGCTACTGTGAGTTCATTGATTCTGCTCTTTCAGACTGGTTAGATGACCTGCCTTTGGAACAACGCCGTAAAATCATATTTATGCAAGATAATGCTCCGTCGCATGCAGCAAAGAAAACCAAAGAGTTCTAGCACTCACTGGGCTTCAAGAATAACACCCTGATGGACTGGCCAGCCTGCTCACCCGATTTAAATCCCATTGAAAATTTATGGGCCATCATCAAAAGAAGTGTTTACAGCAATGGGAAGCAGTATTCATCAAAAAATGATCTCTGGGCTGCCATACAGAATGCTGCGAAGGCTGTGGATCCTTCTACTATCAAAAAACTAACAGATTCTGTCACTGAACGAATGTTTCAAGTCATAAAATCCCAAGGATCTCACATTGGGAAATAATCATGATTTCTGCCATATTAAATTCACTATTGACTACTTTCTTGTGTTTACAAAGTGTATTTGTATTTGGTATTTGATGTTAAAAGTTTTGTTATTTAAAAAATTCGTTTATTTATCCTTGTAACAAATTTATAAAGAAACGAAAAAATCGGGACTAATAATTCTGGTCACCTGAAAAATGGAAATATTAAATAAATTCAAAATTAAAAAGAGTTAACCTTCGTATAATGACACGAATGTGTCTCATATTCTTCTACACTTATGGTGAAAATTTCGTAAATTTACCGCTGCCCGTTTTTGAGATATAGTCAATAAACACTTAGGACTAATAATTCTGGTCGCAGTGTATAGTAACAGTTAACAGAAGACAATAATAATTTAAGAGAAAAAGAAACAAATCTACCAAATAACCAGTCTGAACTAGAGTAAATGCTGCCTAAAAATGTATATTTATTACAAAGACCATTCAGCTGAATAATGCAGCAACAATCTGAGTATCATCAGCTAGTCTGGCTTTCCTTATCAGTATTTTTCAGGCGTAATGCAGTGTGATCAGTCTTCTCAATTGTTTGTGCTTAGATAAACAGCCTACATTGATTAGGCAAAGTGTGCTATCAAGTTTCGACAAGAGTGCATTTGTAAAAACTACCTTATTAATATTGTCAATAATTTTTCATTTACAAAAATTATTGTTAAATATTTCTTTACATTTAAAAATGAATATCTTATTTATATTGGAAAATATCCTATTTATATTCTAAAATCACAATGATTGGTCATCTTTTATCGATGAAAATATTTTAGTCTTTGATTAAACATTCCCGAGAAACAATGCCGACGACCAATTCTAATATTGATATTATAATCATAAAATAACCCTGTATGACAACCTTGATTAGAGTTAATAGATACATACAAATTACTCATGAATGAACGATTGGATATTAATTGCCCTGATCAAATATTCCGCTGTATGGCTTTTATTTTCTATGGACGATGATCAAATTTGGGTACTATCAGAGACAATAGTCACTGTGATGATGTACTATCAGAGAAAAGAGTCACTGTGATGATGTACTATCAGAGAAAAGAGTCACTGTGATGATGTACTATCAGAGAAAAGAGTCACTGTGATGATGTACTATCAGAGAAAAGAGTCACTGTGATGATGTACTATCAGAGAAAAGAGTCACTGTGATGATGTACTATCAGAGAAAAGAGTCACTGTGATGATGTACTATCAG
>CANNZV010005310.1:0-28568 GCA_947561585.1 Caprella mutica
ATTAGGTTTATTTAATCATTTAAAGGTTTATTTAATCAATGTAATTAGGTTTATTCAATCTATATAAGGTTTATTTAATCAATATAATTAGGTTTATTTAATCAATATAATTAGGTTTATTTAATCAATATAATATAAGGTTTATTTAATCAATATAATTAGGTTTTTTTAATCAATATAATTAGGTTTTTTAATCTATATAAGGTTTATTTAATCAATTTAATTAGGTTTATTTAATCTATATAAGGTTTATTTAATCAATATAATTAGGTTTATTTAATCAATATAATTAGGTTTATTTAATCAATGAGGTTTATTTAATCAATATAATTAGGTTTATTTAATCAATATAATTAGGTATATTTAATCAATATTAGGTTTATTTAATCAATATAATTAGGTTTATTTAATCAATGTAAGGTTTATTTAATCAATATAAGGTTTATTTAATCAATATAAGGTTTATTCAATCAATATAAGGTTTATTCAATATAATTAGGTTTATTTAATCAATATAAGGTTTATTTAATCATATTAAATTGCCCTTTTCCTATGGGATTGATAGTAAATTATCACCTATTTTCTAAGTAGATGAGGCTTGTTAATAAACTTATCCCATAGGGCAAAATAAGTCTCCGGGTTCTTTAACAATTATTTGTATTTCTTAACTTGAAGAGACTTGGAGGTAATTGATTGAATTCTATTAAACTGATAAATGACTAAACGGTAAAAGTTTTTAGGAAGTAAATTAAACACAAGGAAGTTTTAAATGGGTGTACTTATATTAAAGTTCGAATAGTACAGAGTTCTAAGACTTACGCACAAGTCTTTAAATAACACAACACAAGTTTTAAATAAACTAGCGGTTGAGTAAACTTAAGGGTTTTAAATAAACAAGGGTCTGAGTTGCCAACTCACGACACCCGTGGATGGACAAGTCCGACCAGACTTGGTCCGACCAACCAGTCTTCAAGAGACCATCGCGAACTATGAACACTTTAGTTAGGTGCCAATGGTATTTAAAGAGTGAACTGGAGAGTTCAACCTTCCAGTGAGTGAATAAACTTCTGTTAAGGTACTGATAGTACTTTTCAAAGATGTTTTTCTACTCACTGCAGATAGAAATAACACACAATGCATTATTCAAATTTAACACGCTAGTGTTAATGGCTTTCTATACGATTAACATATAGATCGATCAGATTTACTAATAGTTCATTTTAGTGAAACCTGATTTGCTAATAAACATCCAAATTTAAGCATACTATTTCAGAGTCCTGTTTAACCTATACATGATCAGAAATGTTACAAGTTCCTAACTATTAATTAAGTATTTTAATTAGAATAATTGAAGTACTTACTTAATTCTTTTTAAATTAATTAAGTATTAATTTCAATTCTATCTATAGAAAAAGAACTCAATATTCTAAGTTGTATAACTGATTTACAAAGTTCATGAAGTTATATAACTTAGTACAAATTATAAAGTTATATTCTGAGTTACAAGTTATAGCTCTGGGTTACAAGTTATAAAGTTATGTTCTGAAGTTACAAGCTATATTAGCGGCTTACATCAAAGCTATTCGTTTATAATTATATTCGAGCTCCTAGCGAGAATAACATGACCATAAATTTAAATAGCATTTCCTTCTAATGAACAGTGTACAAGATTAAAAAGATTATGTCTGATTAAATAATTATCAAATTATAGAAATTGAAAGATTAAGTAAAGATACAAGTTCAGCGTATTAACAATCTTTCTATTGTTGATATCACTCCCCCCTTCATGTTTCAACCGACTTGTCGGTTGAATTTCAATTTCTAAACCCTTATTATCGAAATCCAATCGATAAATATCCTAAGAAATTTCGAACAACACTCGGAAAACATCCTATGAAATTTCTTAAAATTTCTAAGTCCGAAACACAAATTATATCTATTAAAACAAAAGAAATTTAATCACTCGATTCATGTATTATGAATTTCAGATTAAAATTTGATCTGCTAAATAGATCAGTCTTTTCATCATAAAATTTGTGTGTACAAAAATATGATGACAAGACAATTCCTATCATATATGTAATCATGAATTCTACCTCTGGTCAAGATATTAAATCAAAATAGAGTAAAAATTTATAAGTTATTCTACTCATATTCAGAAACATACATCAAAAATATATTTTCATTTTATGGAATTTATTTAACTAATAAAGATATTCAAATATCTAACCTTGTTTATAATTATTCAAAATTGAACCTTAAATCCCATTTCATCCAGTTCTAAAATTCAAAACATGAAATATCAAATTATAAATTTCAAATTCAAGTTGAACAATCATAAAACTTCAATCTATAACTGCTAAATTTATATTTTAATTTTTTTGAATAAAGTAACCATTACCTTTCTAAAAATTAAATATTTATGTTCTCATTTCTTAAACACTTAAATGGAAATAGTATCCAGGTGAATGTCTAGTCATTGAAAACACTCTTAAAGTTTTTCTTCAAAATATAAAGTTCGTTTAATACTTTACTGCAATATAGTCCAACTATAAACATCTTACTTTCATTCAAGAACCAAAATTATAATGCTTACAAATAAGATTATCAATAAAATCTAAGCATACGATTATAATATATCTACTATTATTATATCTTCTACTTCAAGCATCGTTATTTGAAACGTCGGAAATAAAGTTAAGTAATTTTCAAATGAAATTAATTTCAAAATCAATAGAGATTAATTACTTTTCATATTTCCAATGAATATAATCTATAATCAATAAAACTTAGTTAACTTTTATATCTCAAATGAATATAATCTATAGTCAATAGAACTTAGTTAACTTTTATATCTCAAATGAATATAATCTTACATCTTTATCGAAACTTCATTATTTTTTAATTCCAAAATATTCATTTCAAAATATATGAGTAAAACTAAATTCGTTATTACTTATCTTAAACTTCTCTCTTCTTAAACTATGGTTATATATGTTATGTAATATTATACGAGCTATATTATTGGTTAGTATTCATCTATACTATTGTTAGCCTTACATAACCTATTTTTATTCGTATTGAATAAACATATTCAGATTTCGTTTAAAATATCCAATGAAATTAAAAGTTACTTTAAATCAAATGTTCAACTTCGAAATCTGTAAACTATCAAATGAAATCTTAAGTAACCCTTTAAAGAATTAATTTTCAAAATAAACATCAATGATTAAATGCTCATAACCTGAATGTTTCAATAAGCAATTAATATATAAACTTTCTTTAAAGTAAATTCAAAGTATAGAAATCTAAGATAATTGGACTAAAGTAATAATCCAAAATTTAGAATAATAAGATCAAGGTGAAATGATCTAAATGTGTCGGTACCATCAGAGAAGACTTCTCAAAGTAGGTACATGAGAGTTGAAGCCCCCATGTTCATTCTCCTCCTTCAGAATGAATGGTTCCCTCAGGTTATCGGGCATTGGTTTGTGACGTCACCAAGTATGACTGCGAAGTCGTCACCAAGTATGATTGTGAAGTTATCATCAAGTATGACTGTGAAGTCATCATCAAGTATGACTGTGAAGTCATCACCAAGTGTGCTCCACTGCTCAGCCTTCTCGTCACTAGGTGTAGCTCGGCTTATCCTTTTCGGATCAACAAGTTACTGGTGTTGGATTGTTCCAACATCTGGTTTGTTATTGCTCTGCTCCAGTTTCTCGAGAGATGTTTTTCAAGTTTTGGGAAAAAATAAATCATTAATTTAAGTATAATTAGGATTATATTTTTACCTAACTATTACTTTTAGACTTACAGTTGAAGGATAATATTACTATTTTACCATTGCTAAAACATGATTGTTTTAATTATTTCCAAAATTTTGTACAATGATTCTACAAAATTCTTTAATATTATAGTATTGTTATAATCCTTCAAGTAATATTATAGTTTGATAATATATATCTCACATAACATTTATTTCAAAATATACCTCATTCAGTTTACAATACATATTCCTATTATTATAAAACTGTAAAGAAGGGGTTAGTTTATATATATAACATATTTTTCACTTAAAACTAGGTTCATGAAAATCTTGGACACAATCAAAACTGTTATGTTTCTTTTTATTGTTACGTTACTTTACAAGATTTTCACTTATAGTGATAAATTCATAGTAAAATCAAGTAATTCACCTTCAACCGATGTCTTGCCCATAACGTCAGATCGTCAGATGGATGGGGTTCATTGCTTTTGGTTCGCCTCCTTTACGTGTGTTTCTGCAATTACAGGTGAACTTTACTAGCTTATACAAGAAACTTACATCTTACATAGATTATTTATCTACTATTACATTACATTTCATCAATAATTATAAGTGTTAGTCAACATAATTTTCTTAATTACTCTTAACTTACAAACACACAGTTATTTATATATATTTTATGTTTCACTAAACATCAATGCATTATATATATATAATTTACATTTCTTTAAACATCAGTGTATATTGTAGTTACCCTGAAGAGTTAATGTTATTGATCTAACCATTGAAAGAAATTAATTGAACACAAACTATGTCGTTTTTTAGCTATTCATTATATTTCGTTATGTTCCTTTTATAATCATAAATTCTTGTACAGAATTAAATTTCATTATTTTTTTTTCATTTGCTTTAACTCAAGTTTAATGTATTCATTTACTTTTTCAAGTAATAATTTAAATATCATCAAGATTCTTGTTATCATTAAACTCAATACTCAAAAATATTTTCGTAATTCCCATTTATCACTAAAGAGCCTTTTACTCTTATTTCAGTATCATTAAACTTTTCAAACGTTTTCTTTATTTGAATCCATACATTATTTATTAAATTATATAACTGTCCCTTTTAAACTCAAACTTTTTAATTACATTTAAACTGCTATACTGAGTTTAATTAATAAATTCATATACGTAACATGAACGTATTTTACAATTCTCGTTACATTTATTTTTATGAAATAAATCCGTTCTATTCAATCGCTTTTATTATTTACGATTTCATTTTAATCCTTTTTATACTCAGGTAAAATCAACTACACTCATTCTTTTATAAATCTGGAAATATTACGGTTCCCCCTTGAAATTTTTCTTTAGAAGAAGATTTTCTTCTCAGGGTATTTTCTGTACTCTGGTTGACCTTTGAACCTGCAATTACTGTTTTCTCTTAGTAATATTTACCTTTACAGTTTAGAATGAATATTATTTATGTATTAGGAATATCCCTTTTTTTTCAAATATCAAAATATAATTAATTATACATCTTGATTTATAACTTTCTAATATATTTATCTCACAATTCCATGTATAATCACACTTAATTACACTTCAATCCATTATTGTAATCTTTTTGGGGTCTAATTTTATTCTTCACTCTGAGAGGAATAAATAGAATGTTCCCCTGAGATTATTCTGAAATTCTTTAGAGTCTATTTTATTCTTCGTTCTGAGAGGAATAAATAGAATGTTCGCCTAACTTATGTTTGGAAATTCTTTAGGGTCTACTTTATTCTTCATTCTGAGAGGAATAAATAGAATGTTCGCCTAACTTATGTTTGGAAATTCTTTAGGGTCTACTTTATTCTTCATTCTGAGAGAAATAAATAGAATTTTCCCCTTAAGATTGATTCAAACATTTCCTTCATAACAGAATGGTTATATATTTATATATTATCATATATAAAAGTTTTAAACGAACTATATTTTTCAGCAATTATTTTATATATCATTGTACATAAACATTAGAATTTAAGTAGATGTATATTATATTGCATGTTTTCATTATTCATTATACATTCAATAATATTCGACTATTTATTTAGAATTCATTTCTAAATTTATATATCAAGAATTCAGTATCTTTATTTTAATTAACAAGTACAAACATTTTTATTTATCATCTTGAAAATCAAAAATTCAACATAAAATATTACACTTCTATTATAAATAAAAGAATTCAAATTAAATGTGAGATAATATTAATTGAAATATTTGCTTCGTATCTTGTTATCATTCAAATCATTCGTTAAACCCTCCATTTGTTATGGTGTTTCAAATATTAGTTCCTGCTACATCTTGGATTGTATAACAATATAGTTCATAGAGAACAGTAGATTGAATTACTGCATGTCATTTAATTATAAATAACTATTAATTCTTATTCATACATTGTTCTTACAGGTTCTAATTCCCACACAAGTAATAACTTATATTACTTCAGTTCCTCAAATTTATCATATTATTAAATTATGATATTACACTTATTTCATGACATTAATTCCATGATTTTATTTCGACGAAGAACCTGTAACTCATTTATTTATCAAACATTACAGTTATCATTAAAAGAAATCATCAAGAGCTCTCTTTCAAACTCATTTATTTATCAAATAATTAATTAAATAATTAATTATTATTTCTGAGTAACCTACTGGAATAATCACATTAATTCCTATATCTTTTATTCTCCATATAATACTCATTATTTTATTCATATTATATCCTTGCTATCGTCAACTATAGTGTTACTGACTGTACCACCTCGACTAATTTTAATAGCTCTGTTGACAATAACTTCCCACTTGAAAATTTACATCGCTCTCTTTTCTCTGATAGTACATCATCACAGTGACTCTTTTCTCTGATAGTACATCATCACAGTGACTCTTTTCTCTGATAGTACATCATCACAGTGACTCTTTTCTCTGATAGTACATCATCACAGTGACTCTTTTCTCTGATATAGAAAAATAGTCTTAAGATAATTGTTTTATCTCTTATACATTTATGTTCGATTGCTTGCATTTAATTCACTATTCAAATCAAGTCTTGCAATTTAATTATAAAATTCAGCAAATCTTTGCTCTTATAGTATTTTCTTTCTCAGAATTATCGTCTGACAAATACAATTGTCTGAATTCACATCGTTTTTTATACGATTATTTCGTTCATATGAACTAATCACCTATGTGATTATTTTAAGTTATTATTCGTCACTGGAATAATTACAACAACTTCTTATTTAACGGATAATTATTTATATTCAATATACGTAAACTGCAATCTTTCTTATATCGTTGTTCTTTCATTATTGAGTTACTGGAGATTTTACGTTAAAGAATATAATTATTTAATTACGTTAAACAGTAACCTTTAATCAAATCAATTATTTCTTACTTTTAATTATTACAGGAATATAGTTTGAAACTAGATCACATATTGATTATTTAGTATCAAACCTACTTTTCCCCTCTATGTTACCACATATTACCCGATATTACATTAACTATGGTTAAGCAGTATTAACCTCTAGGTAACTTTAAATCTCTTCAAAAATATTTAATATACAATATTAATATCAAAATAGTCATTTAAATATTAAAGATATATATATATATCTATATCATTCCTTGTCAATCCTTTAAAATGTTTCACTCTTTTTATACTGAGTCATACCTCTGAGTTTAATATTTACGTTATATCTTAATCTGACTCGATTATCATTAATCACTGAAACGATTGACAGGTTCTTTTTTTCAAACACTGCGATTATTACTATTTGAATAGGAATACATCATAATTATCAATTGACTTCATCCCTGAAAAATATGTATGATTCGTTACATATGTACGTTACGTGCATATCATAGGTATTTCCGGTTTACCTGAAACCTTGTTTATTTTTATAAATATAAATTGACATTATAATTATCTATTGACTTCATCCCTGAAAATTAGGTATGATTTCGTCATATATGTACAATACATGCACATCTTAGGTATTTGCGGTTTTACCTGAAACCCTTTTTATATTTTATAATATCACAACTCAATGTTGTATCTTAGGTATTTGCGGTTTTACCTGAAACCCTTTTTATATCTTATAATATTACAACTCAATGTTGTATCTTAGGTATTTACGGTTTTACCTGAAACCCTTTTTATATCTTATAATATCACAACTCAATGTTGTATCTTAGGTATTTACGGTTTTACCTGAAACCCTTTTTATATTTTATAATATCACAACTCAATGTTGTATCTTAGGTATTTGCGGTTTTACCTGAAACCTCGTCTATATTTTATAATATGACAACTCATTTGACTTTCACTGACTTAAAGGATGTTTTGACCCTATAGTCAGATATTCACCTTCGTGACTGTACTTTCGGTATATTTCTATATGATATAACCGTTTCTTATGATATCAACTTTTCTCGATATCACTTTCTCTTGATATTACCTACTAAACAAAACAGCGTAATTTATAATTTCCAAAGATTTTTATCGACGTTATTGCTTTTTAAGCCACAAACAATAAATATCATTTCATTAAAATATGCAAAATTAATGAAATACGAGAATGGGTTAATTACTTCCATTCCAGTACTAAAAATATGGAAAATTACCTCGTTAATATAGAATAGGTATATCGTTACTTTACCAAATTCACCTTTGGTTATTTACATGACAAATTCACAGGTTATAAGACCCATTTAATATCATCAACTTGGAATATTTTTATTCTCCTTATCGGTGAATATACAGTTACATATTCCATCTGTATCTCTATTTATGAGCATACAGGTTAATACTAATATATTTGCAACTATACGTATTAGCTCATTTAAACATTGATCTAATGGTTTTTACTTAATACTTTAAAATAGTATTTTCAAGTTCGTTCTCATCATTTGAACTATCTCTCTTTGTTTCTTCGAAAGCTCTTATATACGAATTTCGGAATTCTTTTATAATTATTTATTATAATTATACTTCGCCTTTTATAGGCCATCAACAGTTATTTTGTTATTATTAACAATCGATCTGATTATAACAATCGATCTAATTAATTTACTGAGAAAGTTAATAGTTATTTATACAACTTTCACTTTCTGAAACATACGTTCCATTAGTTTTCAATGATTTTACTTATAGAATAATTATGCAAAATAAATTAGATTTAAATGTCGTTCTCAGTCAGATGATTATAAAAGTACTGAAATACATGGTATTTTTAGCCTATTAAAATGTAAATAGTTTTCACTATCCCGACACATCTAAAATATTCTGTGCAATTAATATATTCCCAGATTCAATTATATCTGTTAAAAGTTTATAACCTTTAAATGATACGCATTGACTAAAATTGTCATATCATCTTACTTTACTACTAACTGCGCTATTTGAGGCTACTGGTCTTTGACACTACTTTTTACTCCACTATTTGAGACTATGATATAAATCTATCATTCCCCCCCAGGAATGTAGTGTCATAACTACACTTTATATTACTATAGGAACATTCGCGGCAAGTTGTAACTATTTGTGTCGTATTTTGGTAAAGCCATTCTTTATTACATACTACCTTTCAATATACACTGTAAAGATTAATAATTAGTAAAGATTAATAAAGACAATATAAAATTCACAATACAAAAATATAAGTAGACATTATTATATTCCAGACACAAAATTCATTACAATATATTAACTTTAGGTTAAATAGTTAAATAGCATCACCTAATTTGCCTCTCGTTGTTTAGCTGCCTGTTTACCAGATGGTAGTGTAGATTATAAATCTCATGTAGGGTTGCCTCATAGCTTTCCTTTTTTCTGGAGTCATTCGATTTCTTCTGTTCTCCCGTTTAGATTGTAGATTTCATGAAGTATTGCCTCGTAGCTCTCCTTTTTTCTACTTGCGATGTTTCTTGTCCTCTTCTTACTGCCTTTCCTTCGTAATCCCTTGGGTGATTACCACCAGATAAAGTGAGTTTCTGTCGCGATGTATTTTTGTCGCTGTTAGTACTTTGTCGCTGTTAGTACTTTGACGTTAGTACCTTCACTTAATTTGGCGTATCCGTGCTCAGCTCGAAGTTTGTGTTGCAGCTTGGATGATTGAGTTTATTTTACGCACCGCTCGTTTTATACTCAGCTCGAATTTTCTCACCGGTCTTTAGAATATTAATGGTATTCTAGAACAGTTTTTATAGTTAACTGCTGTTAACTTGAAAAGTATCCTTTCACATGTCATGTGAATCTTTTCTGTTGCTTTTCCTTCCTTTTTTATGAAGTGCTGCAGGACTTCCGTATGTGAGTTGAAAGGGTGTGTTCTCCCATATGTGATGGAAGAGTGTGTTCTCCCATCGGCATTGTAGAGTTGCTCCCGTAATGTCCTTTTATCGGAAGGAGTGTGATTGGCTAGTTCACTCGCATTTCATTCAATGCTTACCTAGTGATTAACACTGTATAACACTAGGGTTTCATAGTTCTGGTTTTGTACCCTCTTTATCACTGACACTGTCTTTCCAACTTTCCTTTTACTTCTCTAAAAATCTTTAAACCATTTATATTAAGTCAGTTCTTTTCGTTAATAGATTCTAACCTCTTTTTTCCTCCCTCTTTTCTTCAAGACCGTTTGAAGATGCCAATATTAAATTGCCCTTTTCCTATGGGATTGATAGTAAATTATCACCTATTTTCTAAGTAGATGAGGCTTGTTAATAAACTTATCCCATAGGGCAAAATAAGTCTCCGGGTTCTTTAACAATTATTTGTATTTCTTAACTTGAAGAGACTTGGAGGTAATTGATTGAATTCTATTAAACTGATAAATGACTAAACGGTAAAAGTTTTTAGGAAGTAAATTAAACACAAGGAAGTTTTAAATGGGTGTACTTATATTAAAGTTCGAATAGTACAGAGTTCTAAGACTTACGCACAAGTCTTTAAATAACACAACACAAGTTTTAAATAAACTAGCGGTTGAGTAAACTTAAGGGTTTTAAATAAACAAGGGTCTGAGTTGCCAACTCACGACACCCGTGGATGGACAAGTCCGACCAGACTTGGTCAAACCAACCAGTCTTCAAGAGACCATCGCGAACTATGAACACTTTAGTTAGGTGCCAATGGTATTTAAAGAGTGAACTGGAGAGTCCAACCTTCCAGTGAGTGAATAAACTTCTGTTAAGGTACTGATAGTACTTTTCAAAGATGTTTTTCTACTCACTGCAGATAGAAATAACACACAATGCATTATTCAAATTTAACACGCTAGTGTTAATGGCTTTCTATACGATTAACATATAGATCGATCAGATTTACTAATAGTTCATTTTAGTGAAACCTGATTTGCTAATAAACATCCAAATTTAAGCATACTATTTCAGAGTCCTGTTTAACCTATACATGATCAGAAATGTTACAAGTTCCTAACTATTAATTAAGTATTTTAATTAGAATAATTGAAGTACTTACTTAATTCTTTTTAAATTAATTAAGTATTAATTTCAATTCTATCTATAGAAAAAGAACTCAATATTCTAAGTTGTATAACTGATTTACAAAGTTCATGAAGTTATATAACTTAGTACAAATTATAAAGTTATATTCTGAGTTACAAGTTATAGCTCTGGGTTACAAGTTATAAAGTTATGTTCTGAAGTTACAAGTTATATTAGCGGCTTACATCAAAGCTATTCGTTTATAATTATATTCGAGCTCCTAGCGAGAATAACATGACCATAAATTTAAATAGCATTTCCTTCTAATGAACAGTGTACAAGATTAAAAAGATTATGTCTGATTAAATGATTATCAAATTATAGAAATTGAAAGATTAAGTAAAGATACAAGTTCAGCGTATTAACAATCTTTCTATTGTTAATAAATCAATATAAGGTTTATTCAATCAATATAAGGTTTATTTAATCAATATAAGGTTTATTCAATCAATATAAGGTTTATTTAATCAATATAAGGTTTATTCAATCAATATAAGGTTTATTTAATCAATATAAGGTTTATTCAATCAATATAAGGTTTATTTAATCAATAAGGTTTACTTGATAATATTTGGAAGATTGACATCCATACAAAAATTCTGAGAAATTTTGAAGTACAAAATAAGCTTAAGTCATGTTTTGAATTTATTAATTAAGTTTCAATTTAGGGCAAAAAGAAAAGAAAAACGAACAAGAAAAAAATTGATCCATTTTACTATAATTATTCCTAGAAATATATTATTATTAATATAAAGTTTAAAGGTGATTATTCACTAAATTTAGTAAAATGAGTGGTCAATAAATCGATGAATAAATAAATCTCTTGTCGTTAAATTATTTAGGTCACTATATATTTCCAATTTCACAAATCACAGTTTTCTAATTTCCTATTATTTTCAAATCTTACAAACTTGAAGTCGTGTTTTCTGACCAATTTTAAAATACTTACAAACATCAGAATTTGTAAAGTTCATTTTTGGAATTGTGAAATTATTAAACTGCAAAAATCATCACAAGTACATTGTTTTTGACTGTACATTTATTTATTGACCTAACAGAGAAAATAAAATATACTTAACATGATAAGGAAAAGGGTTGATTGGAGTAAGAATTGATTGGAGTAAGAGTTGATTGGAGTAAGGGTTGATTGGAGTAAGAGTTGATTGGAGTAAGAGTTGATTGGAGTAAGGGTTGATTGGAGTAAGAGTTGATTGGAGTAAGAGTTGATTGGAGTAAGAGTTGATTGGAGTAAGAGTTGATTGGAGTAAGTGTTGATTGGAGTAAGAGTTGATTGGAGTAAGGGTTGATTGGAGTAAGAGTTGATTGGAGTAAGAGTTGATTGGAGTAAGAGTTGATTGGAGTAAGTGTTGATTGGAGTAAGTGTTGATTGGAGTAAGAGTTGATTGGGGTAAGAGTTGATTGGAGTAAGTGTTGATTGGAGTAAGAGTTGATTGGAGTAAGTGTTGATTGGAGTAAGTGTTGATTGGAGTAAGTGTTGATTGGAGTAAGAGTTAATTGGAGTAAGAGTTGATTGGGGTAAGAGTTGATTGGAGTAAGTGTTGATTGGAGTAAGAGTTGATTGGGGTAAGAGTTGATTGGGGTAAGTGTTGATTGGAGTAAGGGTTAATTGGAGTAAGAGTTGATTGGAGTAAGGGTTAATTGGAGTAAATATATTTAGAGGAGTAAGATGTTTGCGTTCTTGAACTTAAAAACTGTCAGTGAACAATAAGTAAATTTTAACCAAAAGTATTAAAACTCTTGGTTTATATACTCATTTTTCTATGTTTTAATTTAAATTACGAAGAAAATTCAGTAATAGACGGAGTACTATTATAATTAACATACTGATTTGAAATTAAAGGTAACTCTACATATTTTACTATAATTCAAATCTGATTCCATTATAAATGTTTTTACTTAACTAATGAATTATGAAAGATAGAATTTTTCATAGTTTAATAATATAATGTAAATCTTTAGGTATAATACCTTTGGCAAATAGCAAAATTCAATAATCATTCTTTTCTCCCAGGCTAAAATATAATAATTTCTCAAATAACCTTAGCCTTTTGGTTACTGATTTAAAAAAATAGAAACATTGTCAAACTATACTGCGTGCTAGTGTACAAATGAATTATAATGTTAAATCTTAAAACACGCTTTAGTTTGCTAACTAGGGGAAGTTCCGAGTTATTGGACGCTTTCACATTTTCGATGATATAAAAATTATGGTTTACTACGTTATGGTACATTTTCTTACATGATCGTAAATGTGGAACCGTCCAATAACCACGAACTTACTTACTTTTTAATTAAAGCTCCTAGATTAGTGGTTCTTAACCTGCGGTTCTGTTAGTCACTTTCAGGGGTTTGCTTATTATGTTTTTTGGGGAAATTCATGTTTATTTGTACTTTTTTAGTAATTTTATATGCAAATGATGCGTGATAAAGTTTGTGCACCAATACGGTATATAGTTCTATACATTTATTCTTTTTTTGAAGATAAAAAATACGTCTTTTCCAAAAACGAAGGTTGCGATGAACCCATGCATTGAAATTGTGGGGCTCAGAGGCTCCAATAGGATTGAAACCACAGTCCCAGAGAAAATGGTAATGTGGGCCATAGAAGATTAAGAGGCAAAGTTAAGGTGGGGCCATAGAAGATTAAGAGGGAAAGTTATGGTGAGGCCATAGAAGATTAAGAGGGAAAGTTATGGTGGGGCCATAGAAGATTAAGAAGGAAAGTTATGGTGGGCCATAGAAGATTAAGAGGGAAAGTTATGGTGGGCCATAGAATATTAAGAGGGAAAGTTATGGTAGGGGCATAGAAGATTAAGATATGAAGAACTCTCAATCTTCTATGGCCCACCCCACCTTTCTCTCAGTAAAGAAAATTCGTGGTTTAAAGGACCCCTACGGATAATTTTTTTTATCGTTTTAATCAATAAGGCTAATGTTTCCTCATTAGTTTTCTGCAAATCCTATCAAATTTGGTAGCATTTTAAAAATTTGATATGCTTTTAAATGTTTTTATAATCTATTCACTACTATTGCTGTTTTACGTCCCACTTGCTAATTTTTAGTCCAAAGAAAAAGAATGTACACCACTTTTCTGGATTGTCTAATTATTAATAGGTAGGTAAATTTGATTCAATATTAACTATTCGTGTGATGGTATAGATAGGAGAAACTTATGATTAAAACGTTTATATACTTATTATTATATATAATTGTTGCCCACAGAGTATGAAGAACTTTAAAAACATGTGAAATATATGATCTTCTCTGTTTGATGGGCGCTTTTGAAAATAATTAAAATATAATATAATGGTATTAAAGTAAGTGACTTTTAAAATTAAATTATTTAGTTAGAATAAATACAGACTGGTTATACTAAATAATGTAATTCGAAAAGTTTCTGTTTCCTGGGCGCTTATGAAAATAAAATAATAATAATATAAAGATAATAACAACTTTCTGTTTCATGGGCGCATTTGAAAATGAAATAATAACCATTTCCTTGAACAAATCGGCATTGTGCCTATTTAGAAGAAGATCTGTTGAATAATGGGGTAAGTTCTTAGTTATCGGACGGTTTCACATTTCCGATCATATATGAATTATATTTTTATTCGTTATTTTAATTATAATAAAACGTTTTTTAAAGTTTTCTCCAAATGCACTTCATATTACCATCTTCGTCATCAAGGAAACCAGAGTGTTATAAAGCAGAGGTCATTAAATAACACGTATCTATGATATAATTAATTATATTTGTATTATTTTCATTATTTTAAAATGCAATCAGCTAACAGAAAAGATCCGAAATATATTTACCGAGCCAAATATTATACGGCTTGTTGATTACTAATTTTAGACCTTAGTTCTATAATATTATGTAATAAAATCATTTTTCCAGGAGCCTGGAGAGGACCTTTAAAGTATGAAATTATATTAACTAAAAAAAACATCAATGTGATTCTCTATAGAGAAATATGCTTCATAAAATGTATTTCCATTAATAGAATTACTATCTCTTATTCTATATATTCATTTGTATTCATTATAAAATGTATTTATTAGAGTAATATCATGGAAGCAATTCAGAGTATTTTACTTTAGTGCATGCTCAATTCGTGAGAGAAAATATTTCTCCACACCATTTCAGGGGTCACTGTTATAACCTAAAAAACCTTATAATAAAAGCTAAATTTGGCTTGTCTTCGTTATGAACCTCATCTTTAACTCATATATATATATATATTCATATTTATGATACTCATGAGTATTATTTTCATTGATATCTCTATTTCTTATTGATAATATTTTAAATCTAAATTATAATTAAATCCAAATCATCATGCATTTTTGATCGAAGGCTCGGTTGAATATTCCAAAAGGACTTCATAATTGCTCCGTTTCTTCCTGATGTGTTTTTAGATAATAAAACTCGTTGTTCAGCGTCAAATATAAGTTTATATAACAATTTCACAATTGCATTTACAATCCAATAGTTAAAATTTAATAAAAAATATTGGTAGAAGTAAGTCGTACATTACAACTGGAATTATTCAAGTATCAAATTATTTATCTCAAAAACTTTAAATAATTCCATCAACAATGAACAACCAAATTATTTAGCAAACCCTAAGCAATGAAAGTGAACACACTTAAATATAATAATAGTATTTAATTGGTCTAAAATTGATTCATGTGGACGCATTCCTTTTTCGTTGGTTCACTGTGTCGATGTTAAACGTATGACAGAGGTTTTTTATTAGGCTTGGACTTGGTACATGCCGAAGTAGCTTTCAGAGTCGGCGCTGCTGCAACTCACTGGCAGATTGCTTATTACTTGGTCAGTCATGTAGCAAGTGGTTTCATTCATGAACAATATTTGAACATTACCTGTTGGTGGATAGAAATGAATAAAAATAAAGAAAAGCATCATAAAAAAGGACAGATTTTAAAGGAAGCTAATACGTTTGTGCTGACCACATAAAATAGCGACGTACATGAACGTAACGAAAGAGCTTGGAGTGTTTCCAAGTAATGAAATGCAATTATATGGTACCATGGAAGATTAAATGGAAGTGCCCTCCTAATCTTCAATGGCCAACTATAAATTTTCTCTTGGTACTAGTTAATGCCCTAATATCGGGTTAAAATAATTCAGAAAATGTAACCATGAAATGGTGGGAAGGGCAACTCACCTCGGCTGATAACCTCTCCTACACAAGTAAAGAGTCCCCACATTTCTCTGTCGTGCCAGTTAATCCCAGCCAAGGAAGGGTCAGAGAGATCCGAATCTACTTTCGTGAACTCTTCGCCGGAAGTTAAACGCACCCTTGAGATGGGTCCGGAGGCTCCGTAGCCCTGATACGGGAACAGAAAATATGCCATCATTGCCCCATAGAGAAAGTTATGGTGGGGTCATAGAAGATTAAGAGGATACATCACTTAATCTTATCCCGCTCCATTAAAAATATCTGTATTCGATAGGGTAAATTATGAATTATCGGAGGGTTTCACATCTTCGGTCACATACTAATTAAAATAAAGATTAAATAATTATTTTTATATCGTTTTTTTCTGATATGTCCGAAGATGTGAAACTGACCGATAATAAATGAACAATTGGCAGAAGGTTCGAAAATAGATATGATAGTCAGAGTTCAGGTACAGTTGTTCCCACAGTTAGAGGTCACATTAACATGTTATTTGAGTACAGGTGTTGTGAGTCACTGTACCTCTGACAACAGCTGTTCAATTCACAAACTAAACCAGCTGTTGCTGAAAAAGATTCATAGAAAATAGCAATAAAATGAGGACAATACTATAATACAACTATACCACTCACTAGAACATTCACTACACCACTCACTACACCACTCACTATACCACTCACTATACCACTCACTACACCACTCACTACACTACTCACTATATCACTCACTATACCACTCACTATACCACTCACTATACCTCTCACTATACCATTCACTATACCATTCACTATACCACTCACTATACCACTCACTATACCTCTCACTATACCATTCACTATACCACTCACTATACCACTAACCTGTCCATTGACTGAAACTGTAACTGCCATCTGTAAAGAAAAGAAAATAAATAATAAATTAAAAAATTTAAATATTATTTGTAAAAAGAATCACAATATTTACTCTCTATACACAGTGAAAGTTAATATAAAATTTAAATATTTTCTTTTGATATATTGTATTACAGGCATAAACAAATAGAAATACTGATAAATTAGTCGATTTTAAATAAAATTACTATACATAACGATGTTTTACGTATGTTATAATTCTGTTTGTGTTTTGTACGGTAGGTCCGCCTTTCAGAAAAAGAGGAAAAGTCTTTGACTCGGTATACTTGATAGGAGATATATTATTATATCATCCTTTTATTATATAAAATGGTGTAAAGGCTATTATGCTAGTAAATTGAATATAAATTCAACTTTATGGAAAATATAATAGGAAATAACATTAGTAAAATAAAAAAATCTATATTTCTGTCTAATTGAAAATATAAAAATAAAAATGTGAATATTGATAACGATAATGCATCTAGAATCATGTGGAAATTTTAAAGTCATTGATAAAATGACACTATCTAGTTTGCATCGAATAAAAAAAAAAGTTCTTAATTTTCATAAATTATCGAGGATTGAAAGTTTAATTAAAATTAACAAAATTGTAAAAAATATTGTTAATGATTATCACCAGTATCACTCAATATTGTTATTAAAATTTAACAATGATTTTTTTAAAATTTTAAAAAGCAAGTCCCAATTAGGCCTTAAATGGTATTCATAGCAATAAATTTTTAATTCACAAGAGGTATCGTTACCTTTTTCTAAGACAATTATTTACTATTTACTTACAATGGCGAGTGAGACGAGGAGAGTTTTAGTGACAACACCAACCATTTCTGTGCTTTTTTTCTGAACGTTAGTAAAAATTACAAAACAAACTGAAAACAAAAATTATTCACAATTAGACGCAAAGTTGATAAACTTTAATAAAGAAAAGTTATGAAGGGACATCCGATTTATCAGAGAACAATACTTAATCCTTCCATCTCCCACCATATGAATTATCTCAAAATAAAGATCTAACTACCCCAACAAGCCCTATTACTAGTCGAAAATGCGCCAAACTTATCTTTAGATTACTTGTATACTGTAATATTATTTTCTGCCTTCCCATAAAATGTGGAAATTTATTTGCAATTTATCATCTATGGCCCCTCCATAGCTTTATCTGGGTGGGTTATGGTAAAATGTTCGTTCTAAAGAAAATCTCATTATAAAATATTTAAATTAGTCATCACTTCAATTTAACATTGTAACATGGAGGAAGAATTAAAAAAATAGATATCAAATCCCTGCTTCAACTTCAGAAGCGTCTAAAATATCAGCAACTCTGCAACTTACTTATAAAGGGAAGGAAACCTATTGAGAAAAAGACTGAAAACCTATTTTGGAATTTAAAGATTCAAGAATCAACAAAAGAATGAAATTAAAGAATAATGGAACGCAAAATAAAAAGACTGAAAAACCCAAATTTGGGATTTAAAAATTCTAGTTCAGCAAAAGAATTAAAATAAAGAATAATGAAACGCAAAAGAAAGACTAATAACCAAGTTTGGAATTTAAAGATTTGAGTAATAGCAAGAGTATTGAAATACAAACTAATGAAACGCAACAGAAGTTAATACTTAGCTGTTCTATTTAATAACTACCACCTCTCACTGTACTACCTAACACACAAACCAACCTTCACTCCGGTAACACTAAGGCCACCTGTCAGCCCTCGCCAGGTTATATACCCTTTGTGGTGCACCTGTGCACCAGATTGGGGCTAAGTCCCGCCCACAGCATTCCACGTATCACACAAAAGTGCCAAAGGTTGCTGGAAAAGAATTAAATTTCAATATTTATATTCCTCAATTAAATAATTTTTCAAAATCTTCGTCAACATTTTCATGATCTATCGAAGACGTACAGCGTGTAGATGTAGTATTTCGACTGAAGAAAATAATATACAGGAGTACTAATTTTAGTTTGATAATTCAAAGTACTGAATTTATTTCAAATATTCATTTATATTTGAAAAATAATGTAAACAAGATGAAAAGAATTCTTAAAATGTTTCTAAACTAATAAAGTGTTATTAGAATCCTTAAACTGTCCAGTGAATGGAAATATGAAAATTTAATTAAATTGCAAACGAAATAGCATCCCAGAAAATGATATTTTCATTTGTCAAAATGGTCTCCATTGAGTTAGAGAACTGAAGAGAAAATTAGAGAATTTCTGTCGATTTGACGATTAAGAAACCTAATCTGAAAACGAAAACTGTGGTTATACATTTCTTAAGCTATAATGTCCCTTAAAGTGAGTACTACTTATAGTAATCACTTATAGTGAGTATAATGGACAATATAGTGAACAATATAATGGACTATATTATTCTAACTGGTCTTTAATGGAAATTATATTGTTTAGTGGGCAAATCAAACTAATATAAAATTGTGAGCCATTCAACTCAGGCAATTGTACAATGACATTAATTGCTATAAATAATACCTACAATGTAATGTTAATTACCTTATTTTATGAGATTTATAAATTGATCATAATTATTGGAAGAAAATATAGTAAATAAGAGGAAAAGAGTCAGAAAGAAATGGGCTCACACGGCCATTAAAGGGTGATCTCAGTGCAGCAAGTGCACACTTTTGACAATCTCTCAATCCCAATCATCTCATGCACCAGGCTTACACTTGGCACACAGGTTTCACCACCAGTGTCAGGACTTTAGACTCATGGTGAATCACTCTACCTCCACTTGAACCCTAGGAAACAATCTCAACTAGTGGTCAAACACTAGGAGAAATGAGACCATATTTGAAGACCAGGAATCACTCGGATTAGTTCAGCCTCTCTACAGCACCCACGCACTCATGTGGGTGCTGTAGTGAGACCTAGACCTCTCTCGCCACGGGAAGGCTCCGGCGGGTTTCTCTCGATATCTTAGAATGGGAATTACACCGGCCTACGAATTATCTTGCCCAAGTTCCTTTTGAAGGACTCGTTAATCACCATTTGCCAATTCACTTGGGAGGGCATTCCATATGCTGCACATATTCACTTGCAACTTTTGGTACTCAGAACTTGTTGGTACGAAATTTTGGTGACTCTAGATTGTAATCATGATACCTAGTTGGGTTCATTTGAATGAGAAGATCCTTGAGGTGTCACGGGCATAGAGTTATGATAAACTACTCTAGAGAGAGGAAGTGTTGCAGCGATTGCAGGACGCTTAGGAAGACGGTGTAAAACCTTATTTTGTTTCCGTTATATCATTTCTCCATTAAATTTTGTTTCAGTTATATCATTACTTCATTAAATTGACGCTAGATTGCCAGTCACGTGACCCAAAAATAAGGATTTTAGCGTCCCGCAAGACGCAATATTCCCGTACTCACCACTTGGTCACGGGTGTTATGACTTATGATGATATTGTATGCTTCAATCAACTGGCTCAAGAGATAGAAGGTTCAGATCAATCAGCTGCCTCTCATAACCTTTGTTCCGGATCTCAGGTATCAACATGGTCGATTGGGTATCAATGCGCTCCAAGCGTTCTACGTTACTATACGAGGGAGTCCACAATTGCACTGCATACTCCAAGTGTGACCAAGCCAGCGTCTTGTAAGGGTCATCATTATTTGTCTGTGACGGTGGATAAAGACCTGTTCCCTATCAGCAGATACACATTTAGCACCGAACTTAAAATCAGAGGTCATAAGGACCCAAAGGTCAAGGTCTTGCGATCAAAAAAGAGCGATCAAAGATGGCTGTAGTCAGCGCAAGCCTTTTGCTCTCAAACATGCAGGACATTACAGTTGCCTGAGTTGAATGGCATTTGCCATTGTACTGACCACTATCCGATCCTAGTCAAGTCCCTACTCAGCTCATTCCCGCATTAGGATCAATTGCATCGAGCGCCAAGCTTTGTATCGTCTGCGAACTTACTCATCTTGGAGCCGATCCCAGTATCTAAGTCATTAATATATATGATGAATAACAGAGGTCCTAAAACTGTTCCTTGAGGCGCCTAACTGATCGAAGGCATCACAGACGATATGCTTTCGATGACGACTCTTTGCCTCCTATTTGACAGCCATGTCTCAATTCAGTTAGCCATTTCGTTGACGTTGCCAAAAGCTCTTACCTGAGCCCACTACTACCGGTCGGGGACTTTTTCAAAAGCCTTCTGGAAGTCGAGGAAGACGACATACACAGACTCAGACCTGTCGTAGGCACCGAGAATGACATGGGGGTGAAAAGAGAGAGTAGAGAGAAGAGAGAGAGAAAAGAGAAAAAAAGAGGGGCAAGAGAGAGAAACAGAGGTTTGTTTGTTCGTTCATAGTATTCGCAATATATGTATTGTGCACATCTGTTGAAACAGGTGTTATGAACTTACCATTCTGCAACATCCAGAGACCTGATAGCACAAAAATGTGGTGATTATTTGACCTGTACTTCATATAACTGATTATTATTTGATCCATATTTCATATATCTTGTGATTATTCAACCAATACTTAATATAAATGGTGATTATTTGATCCATATACCACACAAATGCGGTGATTATTTGACTAATACTTCATGTAACTGATGATTATTTGATCCATACTTCATATAAATGGTGATTATTTTACCATTTCCTTATATATAAAGTGATTATTTGATCCATACTAATATATATGGTGATTATTTGACCATTTCCTTATATATAAAGTGATTATTTTATCCATACTAATATATATGGTGATATTTTGATCCATACTTTGTATACCTTATAATCATTTGATACATATTTCATATATCTTATGATTATTTTACTCATACTCTAAATATGTTGTGATTATTTGACCTATACTTAATACATCTTGTAATTATTTGGTTCAAAGTTCATATATCTGATGATTATCTGATCCATACTTCATATATGTGGTAATTATAATTATTTGATCTATGATTAAATTATGTGGTGATTATTTGATTCATGTTTGTATATTTAGTGATTATTTTACCATAATCGAATAAATGTGGTGATTATCTGTAACTCATTCTCCAAATATGTGGTGATTATCTGTAACTCATTCTCCAAATATGTGGTGATTATCTGTAACTTATCCTCTAAATATGTGGTGATTATCTGTAACTCATCCTCCAAATATGTGGTGATTATCTGTAACTCATCCTCCAAATATGTGGTGATTATCTGTAACTTATCCTCCAAATATGTGGTGATTATCTGTAACTTATCCTCTAAATATGTGGTGATTATCTGTAACTCATTCTCCAAATATGTGGTGATTATCTGTAACTCATTCTCCAAATATGTGGTGATTATCTGTAACTCATCCTCCAAATATGTGGTGATTATCTGTAACTCATCCTCCAAATATGTGGTGATTATCTGTAACTCATCCTCCAAATATGTGGTGATTATCTGTAACTCATCCTCCAAATATGTGGTGATTATCTGTAACTTATCCTCCAAATATGTGGTGATTATCTGTAACTCATCCTCCAAATATGTGGTGATTATCTGTAACTCATCCTCCAAATATGTGGTGATTATCTGTAACTTATCCTCCAAATATGTGGTGATTATCTGTAACTTATCCTCCAAATATGTGGTGATTATCTGTAACTTATCCTCCAAATATGTGGTGATTATCTGTAACTCATCCTCCAAATATGTGGTGATTATCTGTAACTCATCCTCCAAATATGTGATGATTATCTGTAACTTATCCTCCTAATATGTGGTGATTATCTGTAACTCATCCTCCAAATATGTAGTGATTATCTGTAACTTATCCTCCAAATATGTGGTGATTATCTGTAACTTATCCTCCAAATATGTGGTGATTATCTGTAACTTATCCTCCAAATATGTGGTGATTATCTGTAACTCATCCTCCAAATATGTGATGATTATCTGTAACTTATCCTCCAAATATGTGGTGATTATCTGTAACTTATCCTCCAAATATGTGGTGATTATCTGTAACTTATCCTCCAAATATGTGGTGATTATCTGTAACTTATCCTCCAAATATGTGGTGATTATCTGTAACTCATCCTCCAAATATATGATGATTATCTGTAACTTATCCTCCTAATATGTGGTGATTATCTGTAACTTATCCTCCAAATATGTGGTGATTATCTGTAACTTATCCTCCAAATATGTGGTGATTTCGTTTCCTGGATTTCATTACCCAAAAATAACGGACTAAATATTTTTATATGTTTAACTGATATTTTATGTGTTATCAGATTTATTTTCATTTTTCTCGAATTTTCGTTTTTTACGAATTTTCGGTTTTCCATATTTCTTTTTTCATTGGTTTTTTAGGTTTTTATCGATTTTCTGATTTTCGGTTTTCAGGAGTTTTGGTTTCGGGTTTTCGTTATTTTGGGTTTTTCGGGTTTTCAGGATTCATGGTTTACTGAATGTTCAATTTTGTTTCCGATTTTCATTGCTTTCCAGATACTCAGCTTTTCAGAAAATTCTGTAATTTCCGAGTTTTCTGTATTTCCGAATTTTCTGAGTATTACGTAAATAGTGACAAACACACAGACAGACAAACAAATAAATAAGGAAACTCTTTATGGGGATGATAAATAATGTAAAGGTGATAATATATGCCCAATGTTTTAATTGATAGCAATATTTACAATAATTGTACTCCCACACAAGTATAAATTGGATATAAATTTATATTCATTATACAACTATTGATTCTCAGCTATTAATGATATAAATGCCTTTTTAAATCACCCATCAAATTTTTCATTCATAATTAATTATTAAAGGAAAGACAATCGGTATTTATATTACTACCACATAATTTAGATCATTTTCAAGTTAAAATCTGATAATAATCATTCCAATTCTGAGTTATTTTTATAGATAAAAGATGGCTAATTGTCCGGCGGCGAATTACCCAGCGGCAAGTTGTCCTACAGAACCTTCATGTACTTTTGAAAGCTTGCTTTTTTATTTATTATCAACAAGTTAATGATTATTATTTGATTTGGAATATCTTTTTTGTCCTCTGAATTGGCTGGAAAGGAAGATTATGTCATTTTTTGGATATCCATGTGGATTTAAGCGATATTAGTAATATAAAAGTATTATCTTTGAATTATTTAGAATTATTTTAAAATTCGAAGTCACTAGGACTGGACGATTGAAAAATTATACAGGCTGAGGTACCAGATTTATGCAAAAAAAGACAAATAACTATAAATGTCATGAGATAATTGTACTATGTATAAACTTCTAGATGAACAATTGAGGTATTTACCTTTTAATTAGGCATGTTTATTGTTCGATCAATACTTTTGCATATTTACTCCAAATTAAGGCATGTTCACTGTTTGTCTATAGTTGATATATCTATCGCATAAGTGATTGGGCATATTTCCCCCCTAATTCGTCATATTTCCCACTTAATTGGAAAGATTTTCCCCATAACTGGGCACATTTCCTCCATAATTTGGTATATTTCTCCCTTAATGGAAAATATTTCGCCCAAATTGGGGCACATTTACCTCAAGAGTAGGCCTTTTTACCCTATAATTTGGCCTATCATTTTTCACAGCCAATAATGGAGTTTATTTATATATATATATATTCCTCAGATAATTCAGTCTTTTGACAATGGGGTCAATATTTCCAATGCCCCTTCCCCCCGTCAGTCCATTTTGCCCCGACAAAGTGGATTCCATGTGCCCACAATGCGGTCTATTATTCCTATTGGGCGGATGGAAGCAGGCGGGCAGGCAGGCAGTTTCTATAACAGAAAACATCTGGTGGAAGCTTGGAAATTGACTGTCAGAGCCAATCCTTCTCTGCGATCCCAAGGAAATGTAATTGTTTGTTTAAACCCAAAGGAATTCGCAGTTCTGAGGATGCGAGCTATATTCACTTCACTGGATTTTATTTCAGAAATTGAAAATCAAATTGATTTGAAATCTGTGTGATGGAGGAATAAATATATTGAAAATAAAGTTTCTGTAGAATAATTCCAAATTATATACCCATGTTCAAGTGACTATCCTCCAAATTTCTCGATAAGATTTCCTTTCAATAAATGAAATAATGTTCATCGAAATTATATATTAGATCGGTCGTTGGATATTAAATGGATATTTTCTATATAAATTTTATATATGTTGCCGAAATGAATATTTATAATCAATGATAAATTAATAATTTAGTCATAATAAATATTAGCGAAAAACTGATCGTAATTTATTATAATTCAAATCGCTCACAGTCAATAAATAGTAGAAAATATTTCAGATGAAAATGTTTGAGATCACTAGAATATGTACGATGAAATATTTATCTTCGTATTGATGATATAAAAAGATAAATACCATGAATATTTATTATAATAGGCTTTAATGGAAAATTTCCAGATTATTTATTATTTTTTTCCTTTTACGTAAAACTGCAATGTTGAAAATGGAATTTGAGGATCACTATAGTAGAATTTATTGAATGTACAATTGTAGACTGATAAATAGAATTGATTATACATTACCAAATGTTTATAACTCTCACTCCAAGCGTGCTGGTTACAAGTAACTCTCACTCCAAGCGTGCTGGTTACAAGTAACTCTCACTCCAAGCGTGCTGGTTACAAGTAACTCCCACTCCAAATGTGCTGGTTACTAGTAACTCCCACTCCAAGTGTGCTGGTTACAAGTAACTCCCACTCCAAGTGTGCTGGTTAAAGGTAACTCCCACTCCAAGTGTGCTGGTTAAAGGAAACTCCCACTCCAAGTGTGCTGGTTACTCACCCAAGTAAGTGAAATGTGTTGATCAGAAGCAGTCCCTCTTTTCACAGAAGATCTTCAGCTTTTTTCTTTGTGGAGATCTATGGCTGTGATCGAGAGAGAGAGAGAGAGAGAGAGTTCTAAGGTGCAATCTATCTCTGAATCGGGTCATTATTGCGGGTCAGAATGGCCCAATTTCCGATGACAATATGGGGAAATTGAGAACTAAATTAATGGCTTTTTCATTTCTATGCTTAATTAGAACCTTCCGAATTTACTGATTGCTAATTTCAAATATTTTAATTTTGGGAAGAATCTGTTCTTCAACTTGTCAACTTATGGATATTTTAATTCCAAATCAATATCTAAATTGCATTAAAATTTTATGACAGTTTTTTAAATTAATATCAATTTTAAAATTCATGTCAATGTCATAAAATACTTCTCAGAGAAACAGTATATCATAACATACCTTCTCTAACAGTATATCATAACATACCTTCTCTAACAGTATATCATAACATACCTTCTCTAACAGTATATCATAACATACCTTCTCTAACAGTATATCATAACATACCTTCTCTAACAGTATATCATAACATACCTTATCAATCAAGAAGAGCCAAAGATTATCTGTCAAGTACTTACGCACTGTAATTCATTTAGTGCCTAACTCTGAAATTCAATCTCATGAAAAATGCAAAACTTACAGAACTTTGGAGTGCTAAACTTTCAAATACAAATATTATGTAATATCTAATAGAGAAAATGATGTCTTCCAATTAATTTGTTTGTACATTTTGTGATAAAAATAAACTGTAAACTATAATAAGTGGAAGATAGGTTCGTCAAATTATTAATGTTTTTATAATTAGGAATTATAGGTTAAATAGTTGATGCAAATAATTTGATAATACAATTTTACATCTTGTATCCCCATCACATTAGTAGTTTGTAAAATCTTGTACCACATTGTCACTGTACTTGTATCACATTGTCACTGTAGTTGTATCACATTGTCACTGTAGTTGTATCACATTGTCACTGTACTTGTACCACATTGTCACTGTACTTGTACCACATTGTCACTGTACAATTGAATCACATTGTCACTGTACTTGTACCACATTGTCACTGTACTTGTACCACATTGTCACTGTACTTGTACCACATTGTCACTGTACTTGAATCACATTTTCACTGTACTTGTACCACATTGTCACTGTACTTGTATCAAATTGTCACTGTACTTGTACCACATTGTCACTGTACTTGAATCACATTGTCACTGTACAATTGAATCACATTGTCACTGTACTTGAATCACATTGTCACTGTACTTGAATCACATTGTCACTGTACTTGAATCACATTGTCACTGTACAATTGAATCACATTGTCACTGTACTTGTACCACATTGTCACTGTACTTGTATCACATTGTCACTGTACTTGTATCACATTGTCACTGTACTTGAATCACATTGTCACTGTACAATTGAATCACATTGTCACTGTACTTGTACCACATTGTCACTGTACTTGTATCACATTGTCACTGTACTTGTACCACATTGTCACTGTACTTGTATCACATTGTCACTGTACTTGTACCACATTGTCACTGTACTTGTACCACATTGTCACTGTACTTGTACCACATTGTCACTGTACTTGTACCACATTGTCACTGTACTTGTACCACATTGTCACTGTACTTGTATCACATTGTCACTGTAATTGTACCACATTGTCACTGTACTTGTACCACATTGTCACTGTACTTGTACCACATTGTCACTGTACTTGTACCACATTGTCACTGTACTTGTACCACATTGTCACTGTACTTGTATCACATTGTCACTGTACTTGTACCACATTGTCACTGTACTTGTACCACATTGTCACTGTACTTGTACCACATTGTCACTGTACTTGTACCACATTGTCACTGTACTTGTACCACATTGTCACTGTACATGTACCACATTGTCACTGTACTTGTATCACATTGTCACTGTACTTGTACCACATTGTCACTGTACTTGTATCACATGGTCACTGTACTTGTATCACATTGTCACTGTACTTGTACCACATTGTCACTGTACTTGTATCACATTGTCACTGTACTTGTACCACATTGTCACTGTACTTGTATCACATGGTCACTGTACTTGTACCACATTGTCACTGTACATGTACCACATTGTCACTGTACTTGTATCACATTGTCACTGTACTTGTACCACATTGTCACTGTACTTGTATCACATGGTCACTGTACTTGTACCACATTGTCACTGTACATGTAC
>CANNZV010005311.1:0-28566 GCA_947561585.1 Caprella mutica
CGTGTGTTTTATAGGCACACACTCAGAGAGATTCTGATGCACTCAGGTGTTTCGAGTTCACCCTATGGCTTTGGCTTTGAAGTGATTGTTGTACTGCACACTTCATGATTTTTTAATGACCTGGCAGGGGGGTTCGGGGGGCGGCACGCCCCCCGATATACATATATTTTATGTCTAATCAGTAATGAACTACAAAAGTGTCAATAAGGATTAAATAATATAGGTAAATAAGAATTTAAAAACAGGGGGGCTCGTGACCGGGGGGGCTCATGACCGGGGGGCTCATGACCGGGGGGGGCTTATGACCTACACCACCCGACGCGCACAGCGGCTGGAAAACACTAATATTTTGTCAAACAACACTGAGAGAAAACCGCACTAGAAATCGGTTTGCCACTGATAGTATGTAAGGTTCAAAATCCTGCGGTTTTTTTTTTCAGTTAATAACAAGTGCTCCAAATGACCACCACTCTGCTTAATACAAAGATTAATTTTTTTTTAATTTAGCGACTACTGCAACTAATGTATGGATCTGTAGTAACACCCTGTATTTATTATACGTTTATATACCAAACGCTGCACTCGCCGAGTCAGTTGGTACCTATTAGTTGCTTGTGTAATAAACACTCTTCAATTAGGTCCTTATCACTAGAGCTCGGATTTCCAGTTCTTATGCTAAAACCGCTATTTTGACCATAAAATTAAAGTTTCAAAGCGTTTATAGCATTAACGCTATTTTGACTAGATATTAAAAGATAAAACTAGTAATTATGGTATAATTGACTATAAAACCTATGATAAACAATTCTTTACATGCGAAATATATTTGTAACAGATAATTATATTATTTATATATTAAAAATGATAGAGACTTTTAAATTAATATGTCATTTCGGTGTACGGACAACTGCCATGCGGACAACTGCCATGCGGATAACTGCCATAGTGGACAACTGCCATAGTGGACAACTGCCATGCGACAAACTGTCATGCAATATATAATATATTATAATTTTATATTGGGTGAATAGTAATGCACTTGTAAACTTAACCTTTCTTAGAATTGATTTGATGTGAAGTATATTACTATCTTAACCTAAAATTAAGTATAATAATATTAATCGTAAAGTCCGAAATTGTGCATGAAGAAGTATAAAAATTATTATTGACGTGGTAGATTCAGAATTTGAAGTTGAAGTATACCTAATTCATTTCTTTTTAAAATCATATTTAACCCATTTAGCTCCTTTAACAATCAAATGGTTGATAAGAAGTGATAAAATCTATAGATGCAAAACTCTCTTTTCGAACATTTCAAATTACAAAGAATAGTACAAACACGAACTTAACAGGTTAAAATTTCCAGTGAGTGTGATTTTGCATTTTACTATTTAAGAATTTTCATTGGGTTAATCAATATTTTTCATTTGTAAAAACAAATTTTTCTGCTAGATTGAGGATTAGAAACTGAAGTAGTATTAAATCTATTCATCTTATTTCTATGTTAAAAGAATTCTTACAAAGAACACTTTACTCAGTACCTACGAAATTTGAATTTGTTTTTCTATGGTTTCTTTGTTTCTAGCTCGCACCGATCAGAAACATGTCTTATAAATATTTGAAAAGTGTCAAAATATGAGAATAAATATTACTGACATATGTTTTATTAAATTCGTTATTATACTAATAACAAATCAACATTTTAGTTAACTAATTTATGCCCTGTGTTGTGAAAGCAACTCTAAAATAGTAAGATGCAAAACCACACTCACTGAGAATTTTAACCTCTAAAGCTTATCTTTGTACTATTCTTTGTATTCTGAAATGTTTGAAAAAAATGTTTTGTATCTATAGATTTCAATTTTTTGTCAACCATTTGATTATTTGAGGCGTAAAATGTGAAAGAAAATGATTGCAACAAAAAAAGAAATCTAGTATTACTTCAGTATTAATTTCAATGCTTCTTCATTCACAATTCCTTACTATACAATTAACATTTTATACTAAAAATAATAATATACTTCTCATCAAATTAATTCCAAGAAATGTTAGGTTTACAAGTGCTTTACAATTCACCCAAAATAGAATTATAATATATTGCATGGCAGTTGTCCGCATGGCAGTTGTCCACTATGGCAGTTGTCCGCATGGCAGTTATCCGCATGGCAGTTATCCACATGGCAGTTGTCCGCATGGCAGTTGTCCGCATGGCAGTTATCCGCATGGCAGTTGTCCGCGTGGCAGTTATCCGCATGGCAGTTGTCCGCGTGGCAGTTGTCCTAGAGCCTGTCATTTCATTTACATTTTGTATAGTAATTTTCCATAGAAAAAGTACAAGCATAATTAATGATAAATTCTACTGAATTGAAAAATGAATGAAGTTGTCTTAAATAAATAGAATGGTATATGAAGATACTGTATGTCCAATAAAATATATAAATGGTAATTATTTATTGTGACCGGTTAATTTCTCTCTTCGCGTGAAGAAGTTACTTTGAGCTCACACATTTCTGCACGTCATTGTTAGTTGAGTGTTCATGTTTTAAGCAGCAAACATGCCCCAAAGTGAAGCAACCAGAAACTGTTTTAAGTTGAAAAAAGTTGAAAGAAACTTTCAAAATTGAAAATGATTTTAAGCGACAAGAGACTAAGCATGACAGCTGAAAATGTCGATAAAATGTTGGTAATTTCTTGTAATGTGTAATAAATAATTGTTTAATTAAAAACTGGCATATTTATTATATTAAGAATTATTGTTACAGTTTTTGCCTTTTGTTTGTGCTGTTCTATTTGAGTTTCGTTGTTACATTTTCTTAGTTGGCTGTAACTTAGACAACATAGTTTTTGGGTAAATTTTGTTTAGTTTTCTTTCATCTTGTTAGTTTCTTGTAAAATAAACGCTACGTATAAATTAACTCTTTCAGGCCCAAACTTTTCAGGGAAATAAATGTCCTATATGCCCAACGAATTATGACTATACCAAACCATTTATGTAAGTGGTTCAAAATTTGAGCTGACGAGCAGCATACAAAATTTATTTTTAAAGGCGGTACATTTTCTGTACCACTGAGCATTAAGCAGGCCATTCATGATCAGTTTCGCGTCAAGGAAATCCTTGAGGTTTGGTAAAAAAGATCGTGAATGGGGGTATTTCAGGCCTGTCAGGCCGATGTCAGTTGGCCGGATGAGATCAGGTGATGCTTGATTTTTGAGGCAGGGTTTAAGTGTTCTGAAGGGAAAACTGACCGTGAATGGTGACGATCAGGTCAGTGGTCAGTCTTAGCCGCTTGCTGACAATAATTTAGCATTGAAAGACTTTGATTTAGTCGTTCTGAGTTTCTTTAGAGTAGAATGCGCCGTAACTAGCCCTAATCGCATTAACCCTAATAAATTATCACAAATGGAGGATGCTATTTTTATGGCCTGAACAGGTGTAGGACATGAGCCCTCCTCCTGTTCGTGAAATAATCATGAAGTGTGCAGTACTATTTATTCTGAGAGATTCGAAGCAATCTCAATTTATTCATATTATATAAAGATTAAAAAAGAGAAGTTCGTGTCCGAGGGCTTATGTCTTTAGCTCATTTTGAACACCACGGTAGTCTATCCTGAAGTGACCTACATGCACTGATGGATAGACTGATCGTTAGTGGACGTCCTCATTCTGAGCCTCAAGGAACTCCTTAAGCCTTAAGGCGAAACTCATCGTGAATGGCCCCCTTTAAACGTAACCCTTGTAGAGGTAAGGAATATTTACCCACTAGTTTTGAAAGCGTTTTATAGGTGGTATACTCTCTGTAACACCGTGCATTAATCGCTATTAATGTTTTATCCACTATTAATTAATTTCCTATTCTTATATATTCGATATCAATCATATCATACGTACAAATAGAGGATAGAGTGATAGAGAAAGAGAGATGAACACAAGCGATCGAAATCGAAAGGAATGAAAGAGAATCCTTGCGGATTATTTCAGAGTTAATTTTGATTTGCCTTCAAGAGAGATCTTGTGATCATGCCAAGCCCAATTTATCAAAGTATTAAAACTCAAATATATTAATATTTGACCAAAAAATACAGCGAGACTGTATTCAATCTAGACATGTATAACTGTAAATGTACATATTTACATTTTCTTTGAAAAGTTCAGTGCAAGTGCAAACTTTCAGCACATAAAGTGTAAAGTTTCGGTAAAAGTATAAATTATAGGAATAAACAGTTCAGTGTAAAACTACTAAAAACAGTGTTAGAGCTGAAATAATATAAGATGTATCTGTAGGACTGTTTCTGCATTTCTTTTGTTGAAAATAGTAATAAGCATAAAATTTATTCAATTGTATATTAAAATTTCTATTGAATGAAATTACCTCACAAAACTTTACGGATATCTGCATTTGTGAACATAGGGTTGGAACAATTAGTCAAGCTGTGAGAGTGAAACTAATAAAATCTGGAAAATTTTCACTAGTCTCTCGAACAGATAACACTTCCAGTGAAGTGAAGGCTACGTGTAAAGCTCGTACAGTGGACTGTATATGTATTATCAGGGAAACAAATTATGAATACAGTTAGAATATTAATTACAAAAACCGTGGATTTTTCAGTCAATATTTTGAGATATGGCACCGTTGCTTAAGATAAGCCCCGCCTTTTTGTAGTAACTAAAAAAGATGCCAATAAGTTAATAGTAAATGACAATAAAGATACCAATTAGTGAATTTTGCTGAATATTCAAAGATGGTATCAATTAAATAATGTTGTTTATCAATATTTGAACATATACTTTAATGAATTATTTTGGTGAGTAAGTTTCAAATTCTTTATCAATTCTTTCGAAATGAAATAAATTCAATTCTTAGCATCGTATATTATATTTAACAACTCTTAACACTCAATGGCAATATCTCAATATAACCAAGAGACTATCAAAGGCAGGATATCTTAAACAAATAAGAATAATTCTTTCGATCAAACTATATTACACCTTTGAACCTAATGGAATATAGCTAAAATGATCGAAATACAGCAAATCTATCAAAATTACAGGTGTCATGATTAAAGCGGTGTAGTGTATGGTAAAATTTACCAAAGGTTCTATTTGTAATATTTTAATATTCACAATTTTGTTAAATGTATATTATATAATCCTTAAACTTGTTTTTATATCAGATCTATCATTCATGAACTATATCACTGCACAGCTCGTAAATTTTATCGTATTTATTATTTTTAAGGCTACTTGCAGTTTTATAGTATAGCGCTATAGAGTAATGCTCTTCAACTACGAGGTCTTACAATTGTGTGTTAGGTAGGGTTTTCATTTCGTAAGTGAAGCCACCGGTGCTTGTGTCATTTTTATCATATTCCTTTATAGTAGCTTTTCTGTATCCATGAGATCAGTTACAGACTGATAGTTAGTGACTTTATTCATTGAGCCACTTTCCATAATGACTGTTTCTTGAAGTTCCTTGTATTTATTTTGCCTTTTGTTCCGATGTAACGTGAAACCACCAATTTCATAATGTAAACTTAATCACAGAATTCTTGGATTTAAGATTTACTTCAAAGGAACAGAAATTGAAGATATTATTTTATGTATTTATTTTGCAATCATATAAGAAAAAAGTATGGAGACTTTAGAATCAGAAATCCAATATTAACCTTGTCCCTATGATATTATGATCTGGCAACTGTCCTTGTAGACTGTAGAGTCGTAGACGATCGTAGAAGTTTTGTAGTAATTCGAGTAATTGTGTATGATGCTGAAATTCCATCAATTTTCCCAATTATTAGCAAATGTGCAACACCTAAAATTGTAATTTTTATTTTTGAAATCTTCATCTTTGACTATAAATCTATAAATATTGACCTAGATCATAGATAGTTTTGAAATATGCATATTTAAGGTTACACTATAACTAATGAGTAATGACCTAGATTTAGACATTTAAATTCATTGATCTTAATTTTTCAATTGGCAGCTATATACAATTACAATGTGTGGAAAAGAAAAAGGCATCTACCAAATTTACAGATTTGAATTTACTATATGCTTAGTTGTATTTAGCCTATATTAAAGCTGATCTCAATAGGAGTTCTATTTAGTAGTGGATTCAATTTTAATTTAATTCGAATCCAGACTAAATAACTTATTGAAGAATAACATATTTACTGAAGTAAGTTAAGATTTAGTTTCATAAAACTGGGACATTAAAATCTACCGAGAAGAGATTCTATAGGTGGCTCGAAAGCTATATAGGGTGTACGCATTGTATAGGGTGGCTCGAAAACAAGGAATCGAATTTGTAAGGTAAAAACTATATTAGTATCATATACGATTTAGAATATTAGGATAAAGAATCAACTGTTGACGAAATAATTTTTTCAAATAAATTACATTTCAAATCGAAATAAATTGAAACACACTTATATGTTTGAAAGATTGTTATACGGGAAAATAGACTCTGCTAGCAGTTATGATAGCGGTTAGTTTTCTATATCGTATTATATACTTAAATGAATATACTGTCAGTTTGATGGAACGTATGGCGTTGAGGGTTTTTTTAATAATAGAAAATAAAATATTGCATCTAATTCAGTTACATTTGAAAATACAGAACAAATCTTAAGAAACTCACAACAGTAAGCTCAAATTTAATTAATCAAATAATTATAACAAATAAACTCAATCTATTTACATAGTTTTAAACATTATAATCGAGATGATTTTCTTAAACTAAATTATTATTTAACACCATGTATACTTGAGAATTACAAAGATAATAAGAGTTTTATATATATATATTTTCTTAGATAGATTACTGATGGAGCTTTTTATCATATTTTAGCATTTTAGTTTTGTTTAATGCTCTTTTTCTTCAGCTTTCTCTTGTATCTTTTCTCAACTTCTTGCACTTCTTCTCTATTCTTTCTGCCTTGCTATATCCATGGTAAGCATCCTAGTGGCTACTGCATGGAGCGAACTTTCACTATCCCCTCTTCTACGATGTCTTCTTCACTTTGGATCACCTCGTTGTGAATAGGGAAAACTTTGGAACACCTAAAATAATAATAGTAATCGGTCAATCGTGTTGCAACGTCTTTGGATCTATTATTAGCGCAACCATCGATAGATAATATTATATGCAGTCGTATAAATAATTTTATAGTGATAGGTTAATGGCTCGTGTGGGTATATGGGAGAGAGCTTTATCCCCGCAATGTCAATAGTGACAAAATTTTTACTTTACTGTTTATAGTAAAGCAATCTAAGTAAATACTCCAAACATTAAAACAGTAGAGTTTACATTTCATCATTATCGAAGCTACCTTAATTGAAGAGGTAGCTTCCTCTATATGGAGAATTAGGGGGGAGGGGGTAAATTTTAGCCGAAACGAAATATACAGCTAATAACTGATTGTTGTTGTGGATGTAACTAATCCATGGTGAATTTAAAATCCTAATATTCAGTACAGATATGCAAATTGTCTTTGGCATGAATCATCATAATTTACAAAAATATATACTATTAGTGTTTCTCAATTTTTGTATATCCCATTTGTGGACTCATCGGTTTTAGCCAAAAAAAAAAACCGAAACATCTCATTTAAAAATAGTTCAATCTACTTCTCGTAATAGCTGAGTGCAATTTTTCTTTAAAGTCACTCACTTACTGGATATATTAACTTCCATGGAATAATGAAACTTAGAAGAGATTGAAATATCAAAATTGGACAGTTTTCTCGTTTCTAAACCACTAGTGCTTTGCAAACTAAGCCACAGAAACTGAGTGTCCTCCGATAGCTAAGAGAGAGTTTAATTATTCGAGAATATGGACATTCTCTATACCATTATCAATGAAATATTGTAATATGTACAGGAATTACCTCTCAAAAGAATTCATTTAATAAGCTTAGTTCATAAAGAACACCTACCACACTGGTTTGCAAATAAACAACACTATTACAATTACTTAATTTGAATAAATAAACCATGACAACACCGATAATAAATGTTACTAAGCATGTGGTTGGTATTACTCAATATGCGCTAATATATTAAAATCGCACAACAATTTAACTCTTAAACAAATTATCGAACAGAGAAATTTGTCAAGAAACATCAGAAGTTCAGCGTATGTTTTTACCAGCAACTTTAGTATTAAGTTCCTAATTTATAGGTAGACTCGTAGATATCATTTTCTGTAACCTCTTCATTTCCCTCTACCTATGTTTAAGTGCAGTCACCATTGTTCGCGTTACTATTACTAATTGATTGTATTTTCACGGAGTAGCTTTCCTGCGTCCTTTAACTTTGGTGACAGGTGAATTAGAAAATCCCTTCTGTAGTAATCCTTTCTTCAAAGTCCTTCAAACTGATAATTGAATACTTGTATAAGTGGAACTACAGTTTTATCAAATCTTAAAGAAGTGTAAATCAGTTAAAAAATCCGTATCTATTAATATTATTATAAAACAAATTAGAGAGGAAAAGTCGATTGTAAGGAAAAGCCAACTTATATACTTGCTACGTTTTCATTCTTATAGATTGTTTGATCGATATATACTATATTTCATTCATTTTAATATGGGTTTACCGTCTACTTCAGTCATATTGTGACTGTTTTGCTGACGTCAAAAGGAAATTACATACAAAGGACTGGAAGAAGCAGTAAGAAAGAAAAGTAACTCGATGAACAAAGTCACCTACCACCGTCAGTGACTATTCTCATGGATGCAGAAAAGCTGCTCCGTGAATGCAGTCACTTACCAAAGAATGTGACGAAAAGGAACACAAGCACTGGTGGCTGGACTCGCGAATGGAAGAAGAAAATGAAGAGGTGATAGTAAATGAAGCCTACAAGCCTACCTAACAAAAAATCTAAGACCTCGTAGTAGCGTTAAAAATGATGAAGATAATATAAATGGAAAAAATGAAAAAAAGACAATACCTAATCCAAATTACAACAGTTCGGGGCCCAAAGGCAGTTCTTTCATTCACCACAGCTTCAAGATAGAGCTCATGGGGGCTAATAAGCATGCGTATGATTAAAATGTTGAATTGCAAGGTGTTATGTCTCATCATCTAGATTACATTAACTATTTTCTTTCTGACTGCTTCTACGAAGTCCCTTGTATCTTTTTTACTTCATCAATATGAGTTAGAGTAGAATGCAGAATCTTTGAACCCCTAGTCCGATTAAAAACTAATGTGGAAATTGCTTTTGGGTTGGAAGTAAATGACGGGCTACCAATTTAATGTGTAATTATTAATAAAAAATAATTAGGGGTTTGTTAAGCATTTTGAATACGAAATATGGTTTGATTCTATTTTTTACATAAGTATTTACTCCAGTTACTATTGAGGAAGTTAGAGATGCATTGTCAGAAATAAAGAGGGGAAAGTCGCCAGGAGAGGATGGGCTGGCGGTGGAGATATTGCGTGTGGGAGGAAAATGTGCGGAGGAGCAGCTTCATAGAATTTGCAGTACTGCCTACTTGATTGAAAGAGCACCAACGGACTGGCACAATGGATTAATAAGTCCGATATTTAAGAAAGGAGATAAAACTAAATGTGATAATTACAGGGGGGGTGACACTGTTATCTCACTCTGGTAAAATCTATTCCAGGATAATAGAAAAAAGGTGGAGATCATGTGTAGAACATATACTGGATGAGTGTCAATTTGGTTTCCGCCCGTTCAGAGGAACGACTGATGCCATATTTATTGTGAAGATGATCCTGGAAAAGAGCTGGGAGTGGGGTATGGACAAATTCGCCCTTTTCATAGATCTAGAAAAAGCATTTGATAGAATAAATAGAGGGAGATTATGGCAAATACTACTGGAGGATCACTACAATAAACCACGTAAATTAGTGAGAGTAATTAAAAGCATGTATGCGAGATGCAATAGCAAGGTGTCGACCCACGGTATAGAAACTAACTGGTTCCAAATTAATTCTGGAGTTAGGCAAAGTGATGTGTTGTCCCCGTTAGTTTTCATCATCTTTATGGATAAGTGTTTGAGAGACTTTAGACCTGGAGCTTGTGGTGAGGAGAGAGTAATGTACGCCGACGATGTGGCTGTGATAGCAGATTCGGCTGCCAATATACAAGACGTTGCAAACAGATGGTGGTTGGGTATGAGGAGAAACGGAATGAATGTGTATACGAAGAAAGGAAAGACCGAATTGGTGGTAATAGCTAGAAGACCTGAGCAGTATGACATTTATATGGAACAAAATAAAATTAACCAGACAGAAAATTACTAGTAAACGTGGGGGAAAGAAACTTGCAGGAATTGGAAATTACAAATAGAATAGGAAAATTTAATAATAATGTTAGCATGTTGTATCCTCTGTTGAAAGATAAACACATACCAAGGGAATGCAAAATAATAATATATAGGTCCATTCTTAAACCAATTCTGTTGTATGGGTCCGAAATCTGGTCTTTAACTTCTAAAACAGAGTCGAAGTTACAGGCAGCAGAGATGCGGGTGTTGAGATTGATCCGGGGGGTTACTAGAAGTGATAAAATTAGAAACACGGTAATCAGAAACGAATTAAACATAACTCCACTAGTTGAGGAAGTAGAGAAGAATAAGTTACGATGGTATGGCCATGTTATGAGAATGAACGATGAAAAGAAAACTAAGAAATACCTAATGTGGCGACCAGCAGGAAAACGACCAGTGGATCGCCCTAGGAAGAGGTGGATGGAGGGTGTGGACAGAGCAATGGTTAGGAGAGGGAAACAGCTGAGAGAGGTGGTGAATGAAAAGTTGTATGAAGATAGAGGGGAGTGGAGGAGATTTCTTCGAGGTTTGCCTGCTGACAGATGAATATCTAACAGGCGGATTGGTGAGAAAAAGAGACATAAGTATTTAGAGAAAATTGTCCATATATTAAAAAAATATCTTTACAGTAATTGTGTTATCTATACAAATAAATTTATGGAGGTATTTAACTCAAAGAGGAGTTTCCACTGTAAACATTAAATGGAAATCCTAACGAAATCTTTCGATTTTCAATAATTAAAGTAAAATTCCGTAATTAGTTTCCTTATTGGGCTACAATTTGAAGTTTGTTTCAGAGTCCAGACGAAATTGATGAATTTAAAAGATTAGTAACCTTTTTTTCGGAATCCATAAGAAAATACAGGAGCTGTTTTTAGGCTCTTCTCGTAGCTGGTCTCAACAATAATTGAAATTCACTTTATTCCAGATTTTTTATGATGCTCTTAGAGTGTATTAAATGTAAAAACTGAACTTTAATTTAGTTTTAACCTTTCTAACTGATCGTACAGTGACGAAGGTTAATACATGAAAAGTTGATAAATATTAAATTTAAGAATGACAAACAATTTACTGTGTTATGCAGAAACTATTTTTTGCTTATATAGATGAAAGAATGAAGATGAATTGAAAATCAATTCAAAGACAATAAATGAATGAAAATATAGATTCAATTATTTCCATTATAATTAAATACATTTATTTCCATTATAATTAGATACATTTAATCTGTTGCTACACAGGTCTAGATCAGGGTAACCACATTTTTACCAGATTATGAAGTCCCTGTTACTGTAGTTACACACATGTTTAAAATGTATGAGAAATAGACGCCAAGTACTATAATTCAGGGAAACAATAATAAATATCGATATTTCGTCGAAAGATTAATAGTTTTAATTACTTAAATTGAAATGTTAAGTTTGTATATTACTATGACATAATTTAATTGACACCATCTTTGAATATTCAATTAAAATTCACTAATTGGTATCTGTATTGTCATTTACTATTTACTTATTGGCATCTTTTTTAGTTACTATAAAAAGGCGGGGCTTATCCTAAGCAACGGTGCCATATCTCAAAATATTGACTGAAAAATCCACGGTTTTTGTAATTAATATTCTAACTGTATTCATAATTTGTTTCCCTGATAATACATATATTTTTAGCCATAGGTTGAAGAAAATATTATTCAGCTCGGTACCTAATTAGGTACTGCACCTATAGAAGCAGGCAATAACTATATCGAATACTCTATATAAAATAACTTTAAAGTTCCTCTCCAGGCTCCGCGAAAAAAATGAGTTTATAACATAATATTATAGAACTAAGGTCTACGATCATTATTCTGCAAACCGCATACAATTCAGTTCAGTATATATTTAATAATTTGTTTTTATAGTTTTTTAATACTCTGTGAGCAACAATTGAGCGAATCACTAATCTGATGCTCAAGAAGAAGATTGTACACTCTTTGTTTTGATTTTAAATTTGAATTTTATAAACAAACCATGCGTTTTCGGCCATTATTTTATATATTAATTGTTTCCTAAAGTATATAAACGTTTCTATTATAAGTTCATTCAATTTTATACCTTTACACGAATATTAAATGGATTTATTTAACCTAATACCTAGTAGACAATCAAAACAAATGGTGTACATTCTTTTTCTTCAGGCTGAAAATTTCCTAAATTAGTAAGTCGGAAGTAAAATAGGTTTTGTAGAGTTTTGATTATAAAAATCTTTAAAAGCATATAAAATTAAAAATATGCTACCAAATTCGATGCAGTTTGCAGCAAAATGATAAGAAACATTAGCCTCGTTGAATAAAGCAATAAAAATATTTGCTTGGAGGGGACCTTTAAAATATCTGTAAGTATATTTTAAAAACTTCAACTCACCATTTTATAACTTTAAATAGGCCGCAGAGTGCAGTTTTGAAGAATTTTCTTAATTAATTAAGGGAATTAAAAACTAATACCTCCTCCAACGAAAAACACTGACAAACTACCTAAATTTTAAAATTTCACTATGTATGTATAACCGAAAATACAAAGCAGGCTCATACCGGAAACAAATATGTTCACTTGTTCAGTTTAGGATTGCATATTATCCTCTATTCGTAATTTATTATACAAATATTTTGAAAATGTATTAAGATGGTCACAATTACCTAACAGTAGCTAATTAAAAAATAGCCAAGCTTCATAGAAACTAGCATCTGGCAACCACGCTATAAAATCACTCAGTGCCACTCACCCTTCGTCATCATTTTACACATCATATAGCTTATTTACCTATATTTTATATTAAAATTGTGTTATTTAAAAAAATATAAATTTTAACCTTGAAATAAAAACTTTAACTCTTTATCGTTCCTGTGATCATCTTCGTCTAGTCACTTAAACTTAGTATTAAAAAAATAGTTTTGCTGAACGATTAATAATTTAATATTAATTTGAAGACATTTTATAAATTGCGATTGATTGAATCCTTCCTATTCCAGGAAATGGTCTTGCCAATTTGTTAATAAAGCTTCCGCCATATAATGTTGATAGGCTATACAGTAATCAGGTTGGGCCATTATTACAATTCAATGGGAAGGATTTGGAACATTGAACCAACCTTCTCACAAGGTAACATTCCAAGAGAATGGAAAACCACATTATCCCCATGTAATTTCTAGGTTACTTTTCAGTCTGCCATCTCTTGCCCATCTAACCATCTAGTGCCCATGTTGGCACAATGTGTCATGGTTGCTTGGGATGTGTAAAAATTAAGAAAGAATTAATACTAAATATTTATTTTTTTAATAATGATTTGTTGATGATCTATTGTGAAGAATTGTTGTGGTAGGTATTCTTGTTAAAAAAATAAATTTAGTAAATTTTTATGTTCGTGCGCAAGCATACTTTTGATACCGTTTCCAATAATCACTGTAGCATCAATATTGATGTATGAATAGTTTCGAATTTTTCATCATTTATGTAACAAAAGTAGACAAACACAATGGTTATTTTAGAACATTCATAAAGGTGGTAGTTTCTGAGATATATCAAAACAAAGTTGGGTTCCGTATATTTTTTTGACCCACCCTGTATATTTTTGCACTCTTGTATTCATTAATTATTGGTGTAAAACTTTTAATGTATTTTTAATGAAGAAAATATAAGTACATCTTTTATTATATATAAGAGGCTGAATCATTTTCATTTATAATGATTACCGCATCAGCTTTACTACGATTTTGAAACCCGTTGTAACATTTAGTACCTACCTATTTAATTAGTTTGAAGGAATTTGACTAAATGCCTTTACACAAAATATTAGAAAATAATAACTATGATATAACTATATAATAATAACTATATTAGAAAATAATCAAGGTTATTTTACAAGTGGCTAGTGCCCGTGATCTAGTTACTGTTTGCAATTTCTCAGAGCTGCTCCATCCTGTCTGCTATCTAACAACATCCTGTGTAAGGCTAAAACCATTTGGCTTCAATAAATTAGGTACTTGTCTCACTTTGAGAATGAAGGCGAACATTATATTTTGACTCTCATATTTGAGTCACATTGACTCAGTGATTGGTCAAGGTGACTCACTTTCAAACGATATTCTAATATTAATTTGTTCTCAAGCTTTAGTTAGGAACTGTTAGTGACGATGGATGTTATTTGAGTAGACTAACAGATAGATGGCGCTGTGAACCAATTCATGACTAGAATTTAGAGGACATGCAGTGTGACATGAGCTATGATGCTTACACAGAGACAACGTTATGGGAAACATAATAAACACTATACAGGATGTGTTAGAAATATTGTGTACAAACTTTAAATGACGGGAAAACCTGTTTTATAAACAAAGGGTGAAATAGAATAACTTCAAATACAAAAGACAAATGTGATTGGCTAATTAAATTCACAAATATTCAAATTGATTCCTTTTAACTATCCAAATAACGCGTAGAAAGGTATTCTCAATTGGCACCAAACAGGTCATTAGGAAGATCACCGTACCAATGAATGAATTCCCTGCGCCTTCTCCAGACATCACGCCCATAGACTTCTTTTCTGGGGATATCTCAAATACTGAGAATATTGAACAAAACAAAGATCAAATAATTGATGTGTTGACATTGAAAAAGAAAATGTTGCAAATTCCCTGAACTCTTCATTGTTCTTGTGATCATAATTAGTCACTCAAACTGAGTATTTAAATCGTTTTGCTGAACGATAAAGAGTTCATTGTGAAAATTTAGCAGATTTTTTTGAAATAATGACAGAAAGTTAACCTCTAAAGCTAGGAACAACCGACTACTTTCATGCAGTGCCAACCTGCTCCGAAATCTCCCTTTTGATCGTGAAATTGTAATAAAATTTATATTTCACGTTTGTTCATCTTCTTTTATGGTACGGAATAGAGCTCTGGTTTACCGCACCTGCTTAAGCTTAGGTCACACCGCCCGAACTTTGTTGTGGTGTTCCTTGAGCGGTGAAAAGATGAATTGATCGTTACCGTTCACAGAAGTTGGTCCCCGTTAAAGCAGCGCTGTGAAAGCTTATGTCCTCTCACCGCTCCGAAGGTTTTGAGCTGCACAAAATATTGTGAGCGTTGATGAGCGGTAGTTTAAAGGCGCTCTCAAGGCTCCGGGAAAAATATGAGTTTATTACATAATATTATAGAACTAAGGTCTACGATCATTATTCTGCAAACCGCATACAATTCAGTTCAGTAAATATTTTATAATTTACTTTTAAAGTTTTTTAATACTCTGTGAGCAACAATGGAGCGAATCACTAACCTGACGCTGAGAAAGAAGATTGTACACTCTTTGTTTTGATTTCAAATTCAAATTTTTAAACAAACAATATGTTTCTGGCCTTCTTTTAAGATATTAATTGTTTCTAAAAGTATATAAACGTTTCTATAATAATTTTATCCAAATTTAAACCTTTAAACGAATAATAAATAGATTTATTAAATCAAATATCTAGTTGACAATCAAAACAAATGGTGTACATTCTTCTTCTTCTTCAAACTGAAAATTGGAAAGTCGGAAGTAAAGTAGGTTTTGTAGAGTTACAGTTTATTATAACTGTATAAATGGATTATAAAAATCTTTAAAAGCATATAAAATTAAAAATATGCTATCAAATTTTATGCGGTTTGCAGTAAAATGATAAGAAACATTAGCCTCGTGGATTTAAGAAATAAAAAAAATTGCTTGGAGAGAACCTTTAACCTTCCACAAAATTCACCACCGCCTCGACAACGTCAAGTCGAAGTTTGGATCCGATAGATGCAATTCCGTGGACTTCGTTCCGCTAAGCCAATGCAGAAATCCTGAACGGTGCTTCGCCAGATTTGCCCGGACGGTGATTAAGCATTGCAAAAGCTTTCGTAGAACGCTGTTGACCCAACGTAATGGCAACGTCCATGTTTTTCAATTATTCAGAGCACGTACAAAATGGGGAGAAAAGCGAGAATACGGCGGAGCACCTCTAAAGCCTTAGTTGCTATAGAATTGGACTAACCGTAGTGAGCGTTGATCTGGCGGTATGGAGCTGTGCGACATCATTGCAAACGTCAAACCACAGTTCATCACCACAATGAATCATTCTTTCAACGTTTGAAACCATTTCAGTAAACTTGTGTCTGTGAGTCAAAAAATTTCAACCGCTACATCAAAGTTTGTGTAACGTTTAATCACCTCCAGGGCAATGCTGGCGATACAGCGATGATCCAGCATTTAAAATTCTGCATTGGCCTTACCGAGCCATACGTCCACGTACTTGTGTCTAATGGTGCCACACTTTGACTGGACCCAAGCCGAGCCAAAGCCCACACGCGAAGAACGCCGCTCTATCACCGCTGGAATTACCACGATGAGTTTTCCCTTCTGTGCGCGGTAACGAGCGTTATCGAAATTATCGTTCCTTCTACATCCTTTCAAGGAACGCTCCAACAAAGACCGTGCGGTGTCACCTAGGCTTTATCTAACTAACAAATTATATGTGCTGCAAAACGTGCAGTTAGATGTGTAAATGAACTTTAGTGTGGTGAGCATACCGGACCTGTTTTCTGAAATATGAACTTGTTGTCTCAGGATAAGTTGTGTCAATTTTGTGTTAGTCTGTTCATGTATTAAATATTCCTATATATTTCTTGTAGTTGTTATACCACGCATATATAAAACTAAGTTCAACAATGCCTACTTTTTAAAGTAATCATTAATTAGAATGAATCATCCGATATTGTCAATTATTCTGATGATAGTTACCGGAAACATATAATATGTATCTTTGAGAGTTGTTAACTCCTCACCAAACTTTTTCTAAGGAGTTCCACAAGTTCAGGTGAGTGCCGTGAAATGAAGCACAGGTAACCTACTTATGTATTCTTCTTCGTAAAATAGAGAACATCGAATGACTTCAAAATTGGCGAGAAATTTTCTTATTGGTCTATTACGATGTTCAAGATAAATTTTATCGAGACAGGAAATTGTTTTATCTTCTTCTCACAGCCGACAGTTTATTTCAAAGTCTCATTGCAGTGATGTGTTCAAGAGAGTGAAAGTGCAACAGTGTCAAGGGAAGATAGAAGGAATAACTGCATGTAAGTACCTAAATACATAAACGTGACTTCAAATTATACCTTACTTTAATGAAGAAAACAATAAAAACAACAATGGAGTGTCCATCTTCTGTAGATCTTCGAGGTTTTTAACTCCAGTAGAGAGTTAAAGGTACTATAATGCATTGCGGAAAAGTGTATCCGTCAGCTGTAGTTTGCTATCTTTGACCTTTCTTAATTTTTGCATTTGGCATTTTAAAGAGTATTACTCCGCGTTCAAATATCCCCCATGAAGGAGGAGTCTATTGCTGGGATAAAATGTTGGGGTAAGTGGGTGAAATGGGGGATAATAGATGTGTATCTGGAGGAGGGGGACGGGGGGGGGGAATGATTTATACTGATTTCTGACAAGTGATTAGATATTATTTTTCTATTGTTTAAGAGAAAGAATCATCCATTTTAATATTCATTTTGTAATGAATACATGTAATTTTTATAATTTGAAATGTATAATAATTATAATTTTGAAAATGTTATTTAATTAACATTGGTTTATATTTCATACGATTTATTTTTGTATGTTTTTTATGCAATTTACTTTCAACAAATTTTTGTTCTAATATTGAAACTAATAACTATTCGAATTTCGGGTAAAATTAGAATTCTAGCTTTAGATTATCCAAAGTTGGACGGAATTATCCAAAGCTATTCAGCGCTCTAAGTTTTTTTCTTCTATTTCCTTACCACAACTACGTTTTTTCTTCTTTATCGAAGTCCTTTGTACTTAGTATATTTTAATTCATTCAACATATAGTCAGAATGTGAAAGTTATTAAAATTAGTCTAAATGGAATTAGAAAGAATTTCAATTCTTCATCCTGTTTTAATTTAACAACTATCAGCAAATTAAATATATATTATTTTTCTACATTTTATTACTACTTATAAAATAAGTAAACACCGAAACTGATTGCCTTTTATTAAAGATATTAGATTGAACAATTATTTCAGGATATTGAATAAAATAAAACTATTACCAGCTGTTCGCAAGTGGTGAATATACAAGGGACTTGAAGTAGAAGTTAGAAAGGAAAGAGACCCCATGAAAGAATCACCTACCACCAGTCAGAGACAGGCTCAAGGATGCAGAAAAGCTACCCCTTGAATGCAGTCTCTTACCAAGGAATGTGACGAAAAGGGTCACCAGCACCGGTCGAAGATGTGATAATAAAATTTTGATATTAATGAATGAAGTCTACCGGATATAAAATCTAAGAGCTCGCAGTTGAAGAGCAGAACCATAGCGTTATTATACTCAGAAACTACAAGAAACCACAATAGACGATAAGCATAGAACTCTTTGGGCCCTTCTCTTATATTCACCTCAGGAGATTGAGGATACAGTCACTGGGGGCTTTACTATTACTACATTATATATTAAAACATTATTATATTAATGAAACAGAATTGATACGCATAACTTTGTTATTATATATCAGTTATCTCTGAACTGAAATAGAAATTTGTCCTTTCTTACCAATGAAGGGGACTGCACTTGGTTTTTGAAAATATTTTTATTAATGAAGCTACAGATCTGAAACTTACTAGCCTAATATAAAATTAAATTCTCTATCGTTTTTGTTCGTGGCATTTTTTCAATTAGACTCATAGAAAACGAATTATTCGAAATTCGAACGTATTTCGACCCTTTTCAAAAAAAAGGCTAAGGCTCTTACAATTTTGAAGCTGCAGCATTGGTTTTTTCTGCATTCTATTCTCCACCAAATTCTCTAGAGCAGTCAATACTTGTTTTTTTTTTTAATTTTCGAATTGGTTTTCGAAATATTGATTTTTTGGTGAAAAAAAATAGAAATATGATATTGAAAATCAAAAAAACAAGGGTTGACAGCTCTAGAAAAAAACAATGCCATACCTTTAAAATTATAGAAGCCATAAGCTTTTGAACTCCAAGATTTGTAGGTTTTGAGAAGTGCCATGCGAATTGTAGCCAATCGCTATTGTGTATTGTCTCAGTAGCAAGAACTGTACCAGATATGGCGAGATAATATATTACTACGAATTATTAGTGGCTGATAGGGAGTGTGTAAAGCATCTACCGCGACCCCAATCCTCCCCTCGCCCCCTCCCTTTCTCTCTCCCCCCAGTGGGTTATAGTGACTCCAGAGCTCTGATATTTCATATTTCACTCAAACATCTGGAAGGTACTAGGTAGCTATTTACGAAATAAAAAAATGATAAAAGTATGAGATTTTTCCAAGTACGGTCCCCTTAATTAAGAACAGGGAGATTTGGACTGTTGTCGCTTGTTTCTTCAGCTTTCTTATTAGGGGCAGTGATCTGGTCAATAGGTAGTGGTCTCTCAAGTTCCACCTAATGAATGCTCTCTTCATTGAACAGGAAACAAATTTGAATAATATATTAGTGTATAAGTTGTTATGTTTGATGAATGGTTCCGAGCTTTCGTCAAACGGAAAATAAATACAAAGAACCTAAATATAAATCTAGAAGTCAGATTGGAAAATTTAAATTATCTTTAATGGAGTGTAACGGAAAGAGAAACAAGCAATCGTGGATGTTATAGGAAAATGAATAAACAGATAGCAGAAATTTGTTGCAGATTGAATTTATAAACAATCTAGTACTCAATTGTTATCCCTATATATCTCTATATATACTTTTGCTCATAATTAACACATAATGTATATACATTATTACCATTATTAGTCCAGGGCTGGGACAATATGCTCTAAAAACTATAGATCCCAAAAATATTATAGAGGGAGTGAATTTAAGAGTATTGAATGGTTCTACACCAGCGGTATATAGTATTCGATACCATTTCATTTAGTTTCGTCTATGATATTTTCAGGATCTTTAGTTTTTAGGTCATATTTTTTATAGTTTTTCTATAATCTATAGTTTTTAGGCCAGCCCTGATTATTACATAATTTATTTAAATCCAAATTCAGATAATATTTCCTTCCCCTTTTCTCTGGAAATATATAGCAATATTTTTGAGTCCAAATGCTACTCTCTTCAATTGGAAATTATTATTTGGGTACTGAATGTCGTGTATTACTCACTGTCTTTAGCTATGGGAATTTGATAGTACCCTTTGACTATATAGGTCTAATTTGATAAGACATTTAATAATACTGTGTGCTTCATAGATGGAATCGTTCAAAGTGGGCACTGGGAACTTTCCTGTCTTTGTTATAGCATTTATCTTCCGATAGTCTAAACCTAGCCTTAACTTACCATTCTTCTTTCTTATAGGCACTATAGGAGATGAATATGGAGACTTACTATATTCTTTTATGTCAAGATCTAGCAGTTCAAGACATTGAGTCTCTATTTCTTTTGTCACTAGTTCAAGAAATCTTCTGAGTCTTTGCCATATTGACGTGTTGTCCATTAGTTCAATATTATGTGGTAGCACTTTTGCTTTTCCCACCTCCTGGTCATTTTTACCAAATGAATTCTGACTGCATGTAACATTTCAACAATACGGGACCTCTCTGTCTCAGAATTATTGTCTCCTATGTCTACTTTCAGATTTAATTCCTCCATTGACCACTTATTTTGTTTGTTAGACATAGAACAATTTCTATTATAGAACTTATTTATCCAACCTACTTACTTTTCTATAATTTACATTTACACATTTTTTGGTTTGATAATTACATTGTGACTCTTTATTATCATTAATTGTTATATCCATCAATCGATTTATGTTTTTTTTTTTTACTCTTTCCTCAAAAATACCATTTCTTATCAGCTATAAGCATAGTGAATAGATAGACAAGTGTACTAAGTTTCGAATTCAAGTTGTTCCAGTCTTCAGAAGCGATGTAAACAAATGACGTCACACAGGGTATTGTAAAAGTGAGAATTATATAGGTGATGTCAAGAAAATAGATAGAATATGTCAATGAATATAATTTTTGTTAGCATTCAGTACCTTGATAACCTTTATATATTTGTAAGATGTTGGGAGTGTTACCATCGCCGTAATTAGTCTGTTAAGCATAACCTTGTGTGCCAAACTTGAACGCCGTAGTTAGTCCGTTAAGGCAAGGTGTATTCCCTTGATAACCTTTATTTCATTCGCGATGCCTACAGGTATCGTTGATATCAATTAAAATAAAATAAAAATTATTATATCGTTTCTTTGCTGAATTTGGGTTATTATAAATTGAAGGCTACAGAAAGATGACTTTTCGCCATTAACAAAGCTAAAAAGTGTTGTAATTAGAGCCTGGTTTCATGATGGAGAACTGGCTATGATGTGGTCAACTTTGGTCAAATCCATGTCAAATCATGTTCAGATGCTTGTAAAAGCAGACGGAGGTCATAAAAATTAATTATATCATCTTTTGTACCATTGACATGTTTTTTTAATACAAAAAACTTCAATTTAGCAAATAATTGTATTATTTCACCACTGTCCCAATTAACTTGCACAGCACTGTGGCTACTCAATTTGTCAGATACAAATGTAAAGTTATACATTTAATCCAGTTTTAAAAATGGTGCTATGATGAGAGATTTCAGGTACTAAAATATATAAGAATTGTCTTGATGAAACAATCTGAAGAGGAAAAATCAGATTGTGACATGGTGCCTCCAACATCTGAACAATATGTGAACAATTCAGCGATCTACTCTTGAAAGTATTTGGACTAAACTAGAAAAACGATGTAGGAGTCTAGTAGAATGTACTTCACGAGCCATACTTATTTGAAATAAATGTTAGTCACTATAAGGTTATCTGAGGTTGTTTTTTATATCGCTACAAACTACAAGCAAAAACAATGATATTCGAATGATAATCGTCTATAACATTAATTATATAACGAAGATATTTGGCTTTAATATTTGTGTTTGGTCTACTTTCATTTTAAACATTGATATACATACAATATTTTCATTACAAAATGTAAACTAACTATAACAATGTTTTAACTATTACTAACTATAAAAACAAAATAAAAAAACTCTGAAGATAACGTTATCTAATGAATAAACAGTCATATGCGACTGATAAATCTTTCATACATCTTATAATAAATGCCTAATAACATTTTTTAATAGTGCGAGTTAGAATAACCTGCACGGTCAACCGAGGAAGTTCGTTTTTTGTGGTCCACCTAGTGATAAGGAGTTTTGTAAGACATTAAGTAGATTGAAAAACATATAAGGTGACGTTTAATATGTTTAACTATGAATTTGTTTTAAAAAATTAGAATACTTTCCGTTCTCCCTGTGGTATTATTTTATAATAATATTCACTCATTCTTATTTTTCTCTTCTGCAGGTTGTACTCCTAAACACAATGGCTTCTTTATCTCCTCAGACTCTTCCACAAGAGGATTTGAATTTACTGAGGAACGACCGCATCAAATTCGAGTGCGGTCCCATGGTCTATCGGACAATAATAGAATGGGGCTTTGAGAAGCCTGATGGAGTGACGATCAAAGACCACGTGGAAAACCGAAAGATTGAAGAGAAACTTGGCATAAGAGTAAAACCATGGCTGAAGAGAAATAAAGCAGCACTGGACAAAGAAGACTTTTCCAGCTTTGATATAACTACTCTGCACGAACTTCTTCCAGTTCTCTGCTGTGAAAAAGTCAGTCAAACTGGCGGGAAAGAGTGGGAAGATAAACTCGAAGATGAAAATAGTATCGAGTATCTTCTCAAAAAGATTAAAAGCTTCAGAAATGATGTGAGCCATGAGCATATCAAAGCAACTGAAGATCCCAATATTGAAGACAAGAAAATATTAATGATAAAATGCATTAGAACTGCTGGCACACTCTACGGCAAAGACCAGACTGAAATTGATGCTAAAGTTGCAGATTTGGATGCTAAGTTTGACGAGTTGGTACGTGAAACAACAAGCTCTCATGAGAACGCAGTCAAGAATGTTACGAAATTAGTAGAAAAGGAAACTGCACCCTTCATGCTAGAGAAATATTCTGATTCATTCTCTGTCCCTTTGCCAGGTGGTCTGGAAAAGATAGGTACTTCCCAGATCTTTCAGTCCGTAAATTTATCAGTCGCTGTTAAAGACAAGAATGAACAGAAAAAGAAAGAAAATATTTTCAGCTCCTCTGAGCTATGCAACCACATCACTAATAAATTCGTGGTAATCAATGGTGGTCCAGGCTCTGGCAAAACTACCCTCATGCGAAACTTGTACCAAAATATTTTGGACAATTCAGTTAATGGAAGGAAAATGAGTTACAAAGGCATAGATAGATTCAGAGTACCTATCTACCTAGAATGCCGAACTGAGCGACAGAATAATCTTAGTGATTTTCTGAACGAAAATATTCCCAATTTATATTCTCCAAACGAAGTCATTTATAACGCATTCAAAGAAGTGGAGGGAAAAGTCTTCTTAATTGATGGCTACGATGAAGTCAATGAAGACAGCAGAAGACTGGTTGATCAAATCATACCATTCTGCAGCAAATATGACGCTACATGCATTGTTTCCGGCAGAGTTGATGCAGGGAATAATTTCATTAGCAAACTGGAAGAGAGGAATTTGGGCTACAATGAAATGCTCATCGAACCCTTCAACGAATTGAGAGACAAAGTGAGCTTCTTGAAGAGGTATGGAGATAAGATGGGTGATGGTGTAAATTCTGAAGAACTGGTGAAGAGCTTTGAGAATCTGAATGAAGATGCACAGAAAGTTTTCTGCTCTCCAATTTTATTGGCATTGTACATCTCTCTGTTCTTGAATAACAGAACATCTTTGTCTCAATTGCACAATGAACAAAGTGCCTACAAAGCAATAAGAGAAATCTTCTCTAAAGAAATAGAGAAAAAGTTGAGAGAGAGCAACGTTCAGACTCCCAAAGGAACAATTAAATATATTTTTGACTTGTTCAGTTACTACAGTCTCATGCTCTTCAATTGTGAGAAATATTTCTTTGAAGAAGATCACTACGAAAGCTTAGTCGAAAAATGTCAACAAAAGTTGTCGAGAGATGTTGACATTGGAGGGTTACTCACGTGCATCCTAACCCCAGAGACCTCTTTCAAACTTGGTAAAACTTTGAGTTACGCCTTCACACACAGCACAATTCAGGAATATCTGGCAGTAGATCAGGTGATCAAGAACATGGAAAAGCGTAACATTGAATGGCATTCCAGGCTCTCTGGAATTGATTGGAATTCAAGGCTGCGTTCAGAAGATAATCTACGAAAGAACTTTCTAAAATGTCTTGGAGTGTCTACTAAAAACACTGACGTTAAAAAGGAAGTTAAGAGGTAAGTAATTATATTCTGATCGATACCTAATTGTTTTCAATTTCTAATTAAATTTTGTCATCTAGTGTCCTATACATTCTAATTTACTAAAATATTTAAAAAGAATGCCTTCATAAAATTGATGTTCATCCACTAACTAAACAACAAAACAATCTGATGAGAAAGTTCAAATAATTGTAATGACATACTGACATCATCTGGTACATTGTAATGACAGACTGACATCATCTGGTACATTGTAATGACAGACTGACATCATCTGGTACATTGTAATGACAGACTGACATCATCTGGTACATTGTAATGGCAGACTGACATCATCTGGTACATTGTAATGACAGACTGACATCATCTGGTACATTGTAATGACAGACTGACATCATCTGGTACATTGTAATGACAGACTGACATTATCTGGTACATTGTAATGACAGACTGACATCATCTGGTGCATTGTAATGACAGACTGACATCATCTGGTACATTGTAATGACAGACTGACATCATCTAGTACATTGTAAGGACAGACTGACATCATCTGGTACATTGTAATGACAGACTGACATCATCTGGTACATTGTAATGACAGACTGACATCATCTGGTACATTGTAATGACAGACTGACATCATCTGGTACATTGCAATGACAGACTGACATCATCTGGTACATTGTAATGACAGACTGACATCATCTGGTACATTGTAATGACAGACTGACATCATCTGGTACATTGTGTATAATGAATCTGATCAGTTCCTCTATATTTTCTTTTATTTATTTCTTACTATGCGAAACATACAAACCAGTTGTCAAAGTACTATAACGGACACAAATAACTTATCAACTGGTGGTGAAAATTAAAGATTTTTATTTCCATGTTATATTTTCTCAATTAATTATTACTTATTAATCTTCAACAGATTGAGATACATTATTTAAATATTTTATTTGATAAACTTCATTAATTTTGATACTTGTTAATACTTTGAAATGTTAAAAAATGTTTAGAACTTTTCCACCGTAAATGTATCAGTTAGGGATAGAAAGAAAATAAAGAAAATATTTCTCTCATAGAAAACTACTAAACTATTTCAGGAGAGACTCAAACATATTGTCACTGACTTCAAATTTGTCGAAAAGTTGAAAACTTTGACTTTTTACACCAAACTTTTCATTCATTAAAATTATGGGTATTTAATTATTATGAAATTAAACTTTTTAACCTACTATAAGGGATAATCCTATTATATTATCCTACTATAAGATATAATCCTACGATATTATCCTACTATAAGGTATAATCCTATTATATTTTCCTACTATAAGGTATAATCCTATTATATTATCCTACTATAAGGTATAATCCTACTATATTATCCTACTATAAGGTATAATCCTATTATATTATCCTACTATAAGGTATAATCCTACTATATTATCCTACTATAAGGTATAATCCTATTATATTATCCTACTATAAGGGATAATCCTATCATATTATCCTACTATAAGGGATAATCCTACTATATTATCCTACTATAAGGTATAATCCTATAATATTATCCTACTATAAGGTATAATCCTACTATATTATCCTACTATAAGGTATAATCCTACTATATTTTCCTATTATAAGGTATATTCCAACTATACGGCTAATCGGATATGAATTATTTCAAACTAGTGTACTTTCACGTTAAAAATGACGGGTTTTCAATAGTATTAATATTGGTGTAACTCAACCCGTTAGAAGTGTACTTTCCCATTAAAATAAATACAAACTAATTTAAATATCATATCAATATTTTGCCGAGTGTCACGGTGACATTTTACATGATAAAAATATAAATTGTATAGTTTCCCTATATGATCGAAACTATGGAACAGTCCAATAATTCGTAACTTACCCTATTTAATGAATAAATTATTATTCAATTCACCTCAAAATATTTTAGTAAATTAGAGTAGTCTGTATTTGTGAAACAGCTTGTCATGCACTACCATGCATTTATTTTCATTATTGTGAAGCGAACACAAAATATATAAATAAATAAATAAACACTCGAAGGAAATTATTATGATAGATTGTAATTTTTTTAATTATAGTAATTAATTTTTGGTATTCGCTTTATTTTACTCATTTAAATACTCTATAAAACAAATTTAACGCCTATGAAACTCTCATATAAAATACATAGTTAATAAATATATACAGTATACTATAAATAAACATTAATTGATTTATAAAGCACATAAAGTGATGTAAATATAATTAATATTATCAGTTGCATGTCTAGTGACAATTGGCAATAATGTGCTTATTTTATTCTCAACAGGTATGGTAATATCATCAAACTTCTGATTTTGGAAACTGCAGAAAATGGAGAGATACCAAAGTACACCAAAACATTCACTGCAGTGCTGAGGGAATACTTTGGATATGATGAAGATTATCCATTTGCTTTGGTATCTTCTTCAAACTGTGACTCAGTCATCGTCTCAATTGTCTCTGATGTCCTGAGAGACGAGAGTTACTATGTGTTACGTTACTCTCGTCACATCAGACCCTTGACTGAAGTAATGAAGAAGAGGAAAAATAAAGTGGAGATTTGGTGTTATTTTCATGAGTCTCTAACAGACACCGACTGTGCCAATGTTGGTCAGTTGGTGTCAGTGCTTACAGATGACAGTAAAATTTGGCTTGATTTCGACCATAGTTATATCAATCGCCAACCACTGAATGGAGAATTCTTCACACAGCTCAACAATAGCAAGTTAGTTAATTATAATGTTATTGATATGCTTTGTACTTAAATAACTGCATAGAATGTTTGGAATTAAAAATACCTTTAGATATAATGAAATATGTTAACAATATTACAATTGATATAAAATTTTATTCATTATTTACAATTAAAGTGCAAATAGAGTAAAGAATCTATCTATCATTCAGACCCTCTACTCACAAATGTTAGATAGATTATTTACCCTATTTGCTCTTCAATTTACACAATATATACCTTTTATTTGTCTGTTTATTTACGCTCTAACGACTGCAGTAATTACCATTGAATTAATTAAACACATTATTATAAAATATTTCAACTAAATTATTATAAATGATTTAAATTTAATTATTATAAATAATTTGAATCTAATTATTATAAATAATTTGAATCTAATTATTATTAATAATTTGAATCTAATTATTATAAATAATTTGAATCTAATTATTATAAATAATTTGAATCTAATTATTATAAATAATTTGAATCTAATTATTATAAATAATTTGAATCTAATTATTATAAATAATTTGAATCTAATTATTATAAATAATTTGAATCTAATTATTATAAATAATTTGAATCTAATTATTATGAAAAATTTGAATCTAATTATTATAAATAATTTGAATCTAATTATTATAAATAATTTGAATCTAATTATTCTAAATAATTTAAATATAATTATTATAAATAATTTAAATATAATTATTATAAATAATTTGAATATAATTATTATAAATAATTTGAATCTAATTATTATAAATAATTTGAATCTAATTATTATAAATAATTTGAATCTAATTATTTATTGACAAACTTTCAGAATGGCTGAATTTTAACAAATTAACCCCCAATTTTTTTAAAACGAAAGCTATGATTTTTAATGCACGAACGATTAAAGTGTTCCCTCCCACCTATTTTAATAATGTTCAACTAGAATATGTAAATAGTTTTAAATACCTAGGCCTTTTAATCGACAATAAACTATCTTTTAAACCGCATATTGACATAATAACTAGGAAACTCAGCCAAGTAAAAGGTGTTATATATTCAACCAAACCCTATTTTAATAGAAAGTCACT